>WTXH01000445.1:0-17156 GCA_022376555.1 Russula compacta | reverse complement strand
TTTGTTAGTGAGGGAAGAGGACGGTGCTACCGTACCTCCAGAGCTGGTGAGTTGCGTAGGACGCGGGAGAACTGCACGACGCTCGGAGGGTGCCGGAGGAACGCGGCGTGCTTCACGCTCAGGGATGTGAGATTAGAGACGGACCAGAACTGAGTAAACCATGCGTCAACACGACGTGGGCATCTACTATGTATGAGTCAAGAGTCGCTTGTGTACGTACGCACCGGGTGCAGTTGGACGTCGGTCGTGTATCGCGGGAGCGGCGCAGGAGGGCTGAGCGGTTGAGCGTATTCTAAACGGCTTAAAGAGCCACGTGAGCTGATCGCCGCCCAGAACGCGGCCTCGGCGTCAGACGTGTTGCGTGATGGAGACCCCGAGAAGACTAAACTATGGACATTCGTCATCACACGTAGAGCGCGAGCCGCCGCCAGTAACGTCTCTGCCCCGAACCCACGCTCTTTGCGCCGGTTCTCCGTAGGGCCCGGCACAGGCGATGGGCATGTGATATTAGGAGCACGCTCTGGAAGAAAACGAGCTTCTTCTGAATCGTCGAATAGTACGACAGATCGGACACCCGCCGCGCGACGCGGGCGCGCGGCAATGTCCACCCAAGGGCCCGAACCGCGCCGGCCGTGCAGACGAACACTACGGTAGGCCGCATGAGCTGGGATGACGATTCGCATCAGAGTACGGCAGGTCAGTGCCAATGCGACGAGGTCCCTGTGCGTCGCGATGAACGATGCAATCAGGTCAAGTAGCTCCGTGGGGAGACATAAGAACGGAAATGTCGTGGGAGGGTATTTAATCATCAACAAGGGCAGCTAGGACGGCTCGAAGAGTGGGAAACTGATGAAGAAGTAACGGATCCATCCTGTGCTTTTATGATGAACATGCAGAGATTAGTAATTTCCTCAACGGCGAACGAGACGATGCAATTTGCTGGGAAAGAATTTACTTGCCAGGTTGTACAAGTAGCGCTAGTGTGCGAGATTCATGCCTTATTGGGTCGAGGCTGCCTCATAAGGGCAAGTAGTAGACACGGGTGACAATAGGCATATTGAGTAAACATCCTAGCTGATGCCGATAGGTTACGAGGTTACTCCTGACCACACCATCCCATCATCTCTTGCATGCTCATGCCTTAGCGGCCTTGACCACCTTGCGCACCTTATCCCGCCGTGACTTTTTTGTGTATCAAAACCTGGAAACGCTCAAAGTCGGAGAGTTTTCGCCGCTTTTCTGCAGCAAAACGCTTCTTCGCCCATGATGTTGATTCCCATTTGGCAACAACGCCCGCTTCTTCGACATATTTCTTTACGGTGCCAGTGCCTGCGTTGCGCGGAAGTTTGGGGACGGTCAGAGGTGTGAGAGTGAGGTGGCGGTAGGGGAAGGCCTGGCGAGGGACGCCTGTTGTCGGGCCATCGATGATTGCCTGGATAAACCGGGTGAGTTGAGGACGAGCGAGATGAATAGTATTTATCCGTGTACCCTATTGTGGTCGATGATCTCAGCAATGACGGCGATGTGACCTGCATGACGGCCAGTTTTGAGGAGTACGACTGTAGGAGGTTGGATGAAATCTCGGCGCAAAACGAAGGCGTGATAGCGTCTTACTTCTGCCGACCTCTACGAAGCGGGTAAAATTTGATTCCAGCTACAACGAATAGTGTCAGATCATCACCTCAAACTCATCGACAGCCCTATTGCAACTGAGACGGCGCAGAGATGCCCACACTAGTGCATCCGCATCCGAAACCGCCAGGTGGCATCCACCATAATGAACAACTCGAATCACCCCAAATCAAAGAGGATGCTTTGCTTCTGCAGTATGGTGACGTAGAAAATGACACTCACAGACATGTTTCGTGTCTTGACGATCCGTTCGTTGTCGTCGATGGCGTTGACAACTTGGGTTGTTCAATGGATAGTTTTGGCGGAGTCTCAATTTGTGGTCAGAACCTCGGACGTTGCCGCAGGAGCCTCTTTCGCTTCAGCCCTGGTCACTTTCCGATGCCGATGCCGATACATCCTCTCAGCTTGTTGCCACTTTCGATTCGATACTCTCAGAGTTTGCGTAGAAACAGGGAAAGAAGTTCACGTATCAATGCTTTTACCTCTGAGCCTCTTTGCTATGACGCCCGTGGCGGCGAATAGGGCCGCCGAAGCTATCTGGTCACTCTCTTTTCACGTTGTTTTTACGAGCACGTGTTTCCTCGCCAGCGATACAATATAGAAATACAATACGACTGCCCGCTCTTCCATTACCGGACGCAATTCGTCTTATGCGATGGCTGAAGGGCGCTACTAGATCGTCCTCAACACTTACTTTGGGGCACAATAATCATCAAGACATACCTCAGTGGCAAAGACGATGGGGTCGTGTGCGCCGCGGGCAGCATCTCCTTTCTTTCTCCTCGCATACCACCACCTCCGCGATCATTGGCCATGGCGTTAAAAAAACCCCGTGGGGAAAAAAGCTTGTGGCCTCACGCGACCCAATCCGCCGCCTTCACCAAGGGCGATCACTACTCAGCCCTGAAGCTAGCAAAGTTGATCGTTCAGAAAAGAGATAGTGCATGTTCATAACAGGGCGACTCACCGAGATACACATAGTGACGGCAGAATGAGGCGCGTTCGTGTGACTGGGTGGTAAGTGGTACGTGTTGACTACGCTCCGAATAGGTGACAGCCCCCTACCTCGTTTCGTAGGGGAACCCGCTGCGTAGAGATCCCCGAAAATGCAAGCAGAAAGTCGGGCCGACGACTTCTGCGTTGTATTTTCGTGGAAGACCACGCAATATCCACCCTCACCCCTTCGAACTATGCAGATAAGCGATACGTGATCATCAAGGACTAGTCTCTCACCTCGAGTCGGGAGTTGTACGCTGCGTAGCTATCTATGTGAACGGTGAGGTGAGCACCTACTCCGGTAGCTCGGCTGCGCGTAAAAGCAAAGCCTGTTGATTAATATCGTAACCAAGTCAGCTTATATGCCTCGAGATGGGTTCCTGCGTGATACCTTCTCTTGCGAAGTGGAGTGTTGCGCAGTAACCCGCAACAGTGCACGATAGCTGGTCCGGCCGAAAGACTGCTATCGATACACTGCCGCAGAGATACCGCGCCTTCGGCATTCAATCTCGGTGGTGCGCACTGGAAACTGTCAGCCACTGCAGAATTTGCCTTACCTTGTCTAACCCCCCTCTTGATTCTATCACCTCGCGCCCGCATCGCGCCCACCTTCCTCTCCCCCAATAAGGCCTCCTGGGCCAACAACCACGCAACTTACCTTGCTCCTTTCCTCCGTACCATCACGTTGACTTATGTCTGGCGACGTGAAACCGCATTTTGCAGCTCGTTTCACGCCCCATTGCCTTTGACTCCTTTACTGGCTATCATTGCCTTGAACTCTGAGAACAGGGCCTCTTCATAAGATGCGGACTCGTACACGAGCACCGGCGTGCTCGACCTGAACCCGCTCCCAGATGGCGTGAGTGGTGCCAGAGTTGACGCAGGAGTTGGAGGGCAAAAGTAGGTCGAGATAGGGCTCGGCGCTGTGCCTTGGTCTGCAATGGCAAGGAAAGAAGATGTCTCATCGTCGCGATGTGACCCACTGGCAGACCAGGACCAGGTGTCATTGTCGTCTCGTGCCTCTGGGACGCTCGAGGGGCCGTCATTCCCCGCCTCGAATTCACTCGAGGTGTGATCGCTGTCGTCTTGTACCTCCAGCAATGCTTGGTATTCTGTATCATGAGCCTCCCACTGGTACTGGCTTTCTTCCAGGATGTCGGACAGATCCTGGTACTGGTGGGAACCGCTGGTGGCGAGGTGACCAGTGTCTTCCGAGGATACTGATGGGGACGAATCCGCCTCATACCCGCGCTCGTACTCGCCCTCAGAATCAACGTTGTACAAGTCGTGCGCGGTGTAGGGAGCATCGGGGAACGCATCCTGGAGGTGTGCACTGTTGGGGGTCCAGTCAAAAGATCCCTCTGTTTCTTCGTCGAAGGAGATGTGTAGGGCTTCGAAGCTCTCAGAGGAGATAGAGACTGCAAGTATAACGGGGCCTGGCGCAGACTTGGTCCACAGCTTCTTTGCCTTTTCTGCGGGAAACTCATGGTTATAGGGACCGAATCTGAGATAAAGGGATGACTGAACTGAGAACGCGCCGCCCGACGCCCCGGATGTGGCCAAGCACCTTGCGGTCCTGAGCGCCGACGGCGTGAGGCCGCATGACGGACTCCTTGTAGCACTTAGGATCGTCGTCGCGGTAGGTGACAATATTTTCGAGCTCTACAAGCGTGGCGGCTGACGATGTCAGACTCGGACGCGGACCGAGCTTGGCAGCAAGCTTGGCGGCGGCAGAATGCATGGAAGTGAACATGTTTATATGAGTTGGTGTATGTGGAAGAATGGAAGGATTTAGAAGTGGTAGTGGTAGTAGAAGTAGTAGAAGTAGTAGTAGGTGCAGTACTAGCTCGGGATCTAGTATGAAGCAAGATGCAAGGGGGAGGGAGAGGCAAGATGCTGAGCCTCCAGCGCTGTGGCAGTCTTCCCTTTTGTGTACCCTGCGTACAGTGGGTCGTCGTCATTTTCAGTTCAGACCGTCAGGCCAAAAAGTCCGTCCAACTTGAAGTGAATCTTGCGTCTTATTCCAAGTTATCGAGTCAGAAGAGTCCTAGTCCTGACCGGCCTGACCTGTCCCGATCAGCCGCGACGGTTTACTTAATGCAAGGGCGGAAGAGTATGCCCCGGCTGGCTGCCAGGCCTAAGCCGAATCAAAGCTAAAACTAGCGAAATTTCTGGTGTTGGTGTTAGTGCTGGCTGTCTCGACAAGAGTATATCGGTCGCATTTATTTTGGACCGGTCTACAACATAAATATATGCGGAACCGAGGCCGCCCAGAGTAATCTATCGACCGACAAACAAAGAAGCACTGGCGCGTGGCTGAGTCTCCTCCTTTTCCTTTATACTGTAGCCCGTAGCATTAGCATCATGAATATGTGCCGAGCTCAAACTCGGACCGGACCGACAGCCCCGGCGCAGCGCGGTCCAAAAGGCGCGCGCAGACGTCTGCGTCTGCCGAGGACGAGTGTACTGTAATGGCCCCACCTTGGTCTATGGCCCCACCTTGGTCCGTGGTGTCCCGGAACCATTTTGATCGCATCACCGAGAAAAGGTTTTAAGGGGAAGCGCAAACAGGCTAACGATTCCAGCCGGCAACCGGCATGGTGGAGGGATGCCCCATTCAGTGCTGACGGCAGTCAGAGAAAGCGGGAATCGGCTATTTCCTCGCGACCGAGTTACGTGGCCGAACTGGCAACTGGCTGCGCCGTGCCCGCCCCTGTTTCGTGCATGTGCATGTACTGTACATAAAGAACTGTTCGCCGCTGCGCCACCTCCCACCCTTCTTCATTTTCATCATCCCATACTGAACCTTTCACGTCTCCACATATATCATGGGTGCTACCGTATCCTTGGCACAGCAGTCGTTCCCACCACGCCCTTCGTGGGGTGTTGACGACATACCCGATCTCACGGGCAAGGTCATCATCGTCACCGGTGCGTTTGCGATGAACGTCCGGGGCGTGTATGCTAAGCGGAGAGTATAATTTATGCAGGAGGAAATGCCGGCGTCGGAAGAGAAACCGTCAAGGTGCGATAATCCTCCCCCCCTCCCCGTTGGTGAACAATTCGCCGCCGCCATCGCCGTGTTATAGAGAGAGGGCGCTGATGCTGATCCCCGTTTGCACAGGTGCTCCTGAATCACAACGCAAAGGTCTACCTCGCAGCACGCACTGCAACCAAGGCGAATGCTGCGATCGCGGATTTGAAGAATGAGACGGGAAAAGAAGCCATCTTCTTGCAACTTGATCTCGCGGACCTATCCTCGGTACGCAAAGCGGCGGAGGAATTCCTCTCGTACGTACCATTTTTGTCTTGTTGTGCCGCAACCGAGTTTTTGCCCACTGTTTGTCAGAAAGGAGACTCAACTGCATGTTCTTATCAATAACGCGTGAGTGGCTTAGCTAGTATGTGAGCGACACGCGGCTGATGAGCTGGCACGAATGGTAGTGGTGTAATGGTAGCACCAAAGGAGGAGCTCACGGTGCAAAAGTATGATCTACAATTTGGCACAAACGTTATCGGTACGCGGGTTATGTTGCCTTCCTTAGTTTTCACTGACATGTCGATTGTAGGCCATTGGTTGTTCACAACCCTGTTGTTACCAGCGCTTTTTTCGGCCACTGATGCATCTCCCACGCAAGAGAAAGCGCGTATCGTGACGGTGTCATCATCTGCAAACTATCTGACCAATGGGCTCGACTTTGAGGCATTCAAAGATGGACCACAGAGGGAGAAGTATGATGTATGGGGGTTGTACTCTAAAAGCAAATTGGTGAGTATATTTGATCTAATTCTATCATTTTATCGCTGACCCCTGTTGCGGTTTGTAGGGTAATGTAGTGGTAGCGCGAGAGCTGGCGCGTCGGCACGGAGACAAGATCGTATCGATGAGTCTGAATCCAGGAAACATCAAGACGGACCTTCAACGCCACATGCCCTGGTGGCAGCTTGCCGTCATGGTACGTCTTTCCGTTTCTTCTTTACGTGATGGGGGTTTGACAAGGCGCATAGCGTTTGATGCTGTACCCTGTGTCACATGGGGCGCTGACGCAGCTGTACTGTGCCACAGCGCCGTCTGCGGCCAACGCGAACGGACAATTTTTCATACCTTGGGCGCGTGTGGGCAAGGCTAACAAGGCGGCGGAGGATCCTCAAGTGGGAGAAAGGTTATGGAATTGGTTGGAGGAGGAGACGAAACTGTAAACTTCTGACTGATTGATTGTGTCACGTGTCTGTCGAATACGCAAACTCAATCAATCCTTGTTTGTTTGAGCAGCCAATTGTTTCATTTCCATGCCCTCTCGTTCTCTTTCCTTTCTCGCTCATTCCCATCATGTCCGCCCTCCGTCGCACCCCTTCCTCTAGGGCCGCCGCCTCTCAGCACATTCGTAACATTCGTGCCGCCCATGGCTTCGACAACGACCAGCCGACCCAAGACCCCGCCGTCCTCGAGCTACGCAGCAAACTCGAGCGCGCTCTCGAGCGGTAAGTCTTACGCACACCCCCCACGTTTACGCGCTCCATCCTTTTCCGACCTCTTCACATCCTGCTCTGCCTTCCTCCTTCCTCCTCTCCAGGCTGTCCAATGATCTTTACAACAAAAAGACCCACTTTCTACTCGAGTTCATACAAAATGCAGATGACAACAAGTATGGAGATGGCGTCACCCCCACACTGCACCTTCGAATCGAGGAACGTCTCGTCGTTTTTGAGTGCAACGAGCTCGGTTTCTCGCCCGAGAATGTCAAGGCGATATGCGACATTGGCGCGAGCACCAAAACACGTGAAGAAAACCCGCGTGGGTTCATTGGTGCGTGTCGTCCTTGTGTTTTGTATCTCGAATAACCCCGTGCCCTGCTGACGCGCATACATGTGTATGCAGGCGAGAAGGGCATAGGTTTCAAGTCGGTCTTTACTGTCGCAGACCAGGTGTACATCAACTCAGGCCCTTACTCCTTTCACTTTGACAAAACTAAGCCCCTTGGCATGATCACGCCTGACTCGGGTCCTGGATACCCTGCCAAGCGTGGCTGGACTACGTTTCGCCTGCAACTTGCGCCTTCCGAGAATGGCAACGACCTAAGCGCACAGCTACACGACGTCCGCCCGACCCTACTCCTCTTCCTGCGCAAGCTGCGTGCACTCAGCATTACCGTCCGCGGTGTCACTCCTGGTGGTGCGACGGATATTGAAGTACTACGCACCGACGATGACGACCGCAACATGGTTTCTTTGGAACGCATACACAATGGTGAGCACAGTGTGGAGAGATTTATTATCGTGAGGCACCTTGCACAAACACCAATGGAGGAGCCTAGTAGGAAGAATGTCAACGAGAGCGAGATAGTATTGGCCTTTCCCATCTCAGAAACTCGGGAGCCTGTGACGACGATGCAGGAAGTTCATGCGTTCCTCCCTTTACGGTGCTATGGGTTCAAGGTATGCATTTCTGTTCGGACGCATACTTGTACTGAGAAGCGTGCCCTGCAAAGTTCATCATCCAGGGCGACTTTATCACCTCTGCTAGCCGGGAAGATGTCCTAGCAAGTAATCTGTGGAATCAAGCCCTTCGGGGAAGTGTTGTCGAAGCATTCCTCGTTGCCATCAATCACTTTGAAAACGATCCGACGATGCGCAACGTATGGTTCCGTTACTTGCCCGAGTCTATAAGCGACAGCTTTTTCTGTTTCATTGAACACAAGTTACTCACGGAACTTCGTGGGAGACCAATACTTCGCTCCTCAGACAGTACATACCACCGGGCTTCTCAACTTTTTTTTCGGCCTTTGTCCTTCCGTGACAATTCGGGTGCGCCGCTCATACCCGACGAATGTCTCCCCCGCGCCCAGCGCTATCTCTCCTCCGACTATGACATACATTCAGATGGACAAGTTCTTTACCACCTCGGAGTACGCGAAATGACGGATGATGACTTCCTTGAGGGCCTTGCCATCATGGACCAGGCAAACATGTTTGGTGCCCAGAGTGATTCATGGCACGATGCGGTGGCGACGAACCTCCTGCGCTTACCACGTCCACATCTTGGCACCATCCGCCATGAAGTGCTCGCGTTACGCATCTTACCCTTACACAATGGGGGCTGGGCACCAGCGGCGTTAGCATCCACGTGTACGTTCCCGCCAGGTGTGAGTATACCGGATGATCTCGGTCTGCAGAGCATAGCGCCGAGTATCACCTCATCTTCTCCACGGTATCAATTCTTCATCCGCCTTGGAGTCATGCCTCCGAACCCCGTTCCGATCGCAAGGAAAATCCTCACTGTGATGGGCCCACGGAATGTCGCGGCGCGGATCTCACACGCGCGCTTTTTCTTTGATCATCGTAGGGAGCCGAACATGCCACCCGCTATGCGGCTTAGGCTCGCTGACGAGCGAGGCGAGCCTTCGCAAGGTGACGAGCTGTATCTGGACCTTCCGGGGCCAGACGGTGCACTTCCATTGCGCGACGCCCTCTCGCCTGCTGGGCGCTTCCTTCACCCGGACTACCTTTCCGCGTATCCTGAATTAACCGTTGACGACGAGACTGATGAGGATGACGCCAGCGATGTTGATAACAGATTCGAAGATACGCGGAGCGAATGGCTTGATTGGCTTCGTGACTCAGTCGGCCTCAATGTCGTCCCGCGCGTCGTCAACGGTCATCTTACGCCAGACTTCCTCGATCGTGCACCGACGCTCGATGGTCCCGAACTCCTTACTTCCCTACGCGCTTGGTGGCCCCGCCTCGCGCAGCGCCTCACTGAAGCAGGAGCCAGAGCGCTCGGTGCGATCCCCATAGCGGGGCGGCGTCTGGATACCCTGTACTTACGCCGCAGGCCGCTCGCGCGAGAAGATGAGGCTGTGGAACTTCCGTGCATTCCTGTGGATGACCCCGAGGATCGGGGGTGGGACTTTTTAGAGCGCCTCGGCGTCGCGATACGCTTGAATGCTTCATTCTTCGTGAACAAGCTTGTGCATATGCAAGCGAGGGGCGAGAAAGACCACAAGACTGTGGAGGATATCTACAAACAACTTGATGCACGGTTCGATGAAGATGAGACGTCGATCAGGTGCGTATTCCCCCCTGTGTCAGCTTGAAGCTGCGTGAAAACCGCTCATCCTGCGATGCAGGAAGGCATTCAAAGAGTATCCCATCATACTCGTCTCCGTCAAAGATGAGGCGGAGCGCGTCTGGCTGCACAAAAGGGATGTCTATTGGCACGGCCCGCCGTGTTTGAGGTCCAAGGCAATCATCAGCCGCTCGCATCCGCATCTAAGTAACTTCTTCTTTACCAAGCTCGGTATCGGTCATGCGCCACCGTACGCTCTTGTCGAGGAGCTGCGCATGATCGCAGAACGATACCAACGCAGCCCAGTATCCGCAGAGGTTCAGGAGCACGTTGCCGAAATTCTAGCAGACATCAGCGAGGTGGTGCAAAATGCGCCGAACACACCCCCTTCATTCGCAGCGCTTGCACAGATTGCTGTGTTCCCCGCGCATGTCCCCAATGAAGGCATCGTCCTGCTGCCCCCGGACGAGTTTTACGTGCCTGACTGGCCAAGCAAGTATGCGGATGAGTTTCGTGAGCAGGTTGAGCTTTTGGATCTTCCAGACTCTGTTTCGATGGCTCGCATCCGTCCGTTGCTCGAGTCCGATATTTTCAAGGACATCATACGCTATCTGGATTCGCATGTCACAAAGCGATCTATACCCCAAGGGAAGCTGGTTTTGGACTCCGAGACGACGGAGCTGTATTCGAGGAGGGTTGAGTATATTGCTAGGTATGTATTTGCTTTGCCGCTGTTGCTACTGACCGAGTGAGGGCAATGCTGATGCAATTTCGGTCATCAGGCTCGTCTTGCACAAGAGTAACAAGTCGGACATCCCTCCCGAACAAACCAAGGTCCTCGCCAAGCTGCACAAGATCAATGTCATTAGCGCGCACTCGATCAATACAACTCTTTCACTTGATTCATGCAAAATTTCGAGACCTGAGGACGTTTCGTTCGAGGAAACGGCTGACAAGTTCTCTGTGTATGTCAGTCGTACAAGCAGCTCGGGCAAGTCAACCAATCCATCCATCTGCAAAGCGCTCTCGCGCCTCCTCGACGTTGATATGATGACACTTTTTACTTGCATAACACAGCCAGTCGACGTGCTTAGTTACCTCCTTGAGTTTAACGGCATACCAGAGATTCCAGTGGACGATGGTCACGACCGCTCGTGGCTTCGGGCGTTTACGCAGCCAGATGTGCCCATAGTACCTATGACGGTTGTCCCTGAGAAGTCTCCGAGCCCAGTGCCACCTCCGAGTCCGCCCCCACGCTCCCCGACCGTCCTCTCGGTGCACGAAGAAGAGCCCTTTCCTTCACTTGGCATAATGCCGCCCAAGGTGTCGCGCCCTGCCCCATCGGTATCTTCCTCGTTTGTCCAGCAGCCGTCAAACGGAAGACCGAGGCAGCACTCGCGGGCGTCCAGTTCCGTTGGAGACTCGGAGCACTCCCGGTTCATGCAGTCGTCTCGGACATCATACAGCTCAGGGTCGTTGCAGCCTGTAGGAACGTTGAATGCTGCGGCACCTGTGAATGCCTTCCGAGACATGGGTAGGCTCTCTGCGCAGGCTGGGCCATTTGTCAACGGCCATCAGATGACACCCGGTGCTCTGCTTGCTGGGCCCGGGATGGCTTGGCCTCCCCCTAATAACTTCAATTCACCTTTGCCCACGGACGAGACGGATATGGTCGGAATCATGGGCGAGCATTATGTATGTCAGCTTCTTTCATGCCTATTACACCTCACTGAAAGATAATACTAAAAATCCGCGTCTACCCTCTGAAAGGTATATAGAGCACTCGTCCGTTTGCTGGACGATTTCGGTCCCGACAACTGGACGAGCGAACTACGTCACCTCGTTCCGGGCTTTACACCGTTCCGGGGACAAGCGTTCGGTGACTTTACGTATCTAGACTCGCAGGGCCAGCTTACGCGGGCGTGGTTCGGGCCCGAGAAGGCAGCGGCATGGCAGGGTTCCTGGCCCAAGTACCACATCGAGGTCAAGTCGACGTTCAAAGAGGAAAACGACCCGTTCCATGTGAGCAAGTACCAGTTAGCTACGGTAGGTCTCCGCCTTCCACTCGTCATGCAGAGCGCACGTGACTGAGCAAGAAACGTACGCAATGGCAGGCGTGCGCATTCACAGAGCGTTTCATAGAGAGCGGCCCTGCCAATCGGAACTTGTACGTCATCCTGCGTGTCTGGGGGATAGGGACGCCAGAGCCGTCGTACAGGGTCTACGCGGACCCGCATCGGGCTTTGTTTTTTGGCCACCTGCAGTGTGTTAGTGACGTCTATCTGCAGCGCAATCCGCAGTCTCAACATCATTGAGTTGAGTTTTAAAACATCAGTCTTGGATACCCTGGTATCACATATAATCGAGACTGCGCGATTTGATATATAATAGGATGAGGGCGTCATTTACGATCATGTCAGAGGACGAGCTTGTAGTACTGTATCGAATATACTTGCGCGCTTATACGCCGCCGCACGCCTTTGCGAGGGTTATTCAACATGGTTTTGAATGAGAGCACGAGAGCTAGCGAACCTACGAGTACATCCACGCGGAGAGAACTCGTCTGCTGGAAACGTTGATATTTCCGCGAGTCGAACAGTCTCAACGCATTGTTCATGATCGGATCACGATGGCGCTGATAACGATCATGAGCGCCGGGAGGAGGAGAATACGGTGTTCGAGAGCTTTCGCGTTGCTCGTGCGGCCGTACGTCTCACAATCCACACATGCACGTTAATGCTTGTTATTCGGGAGCTTCTGGTGATTCAGACAATTTGTAGCTGATAGAAACACTGAGCGTTGACCCAAAGTACAGCGCTACTGTACACACAGGACTGAAGCCCCGGCCCGGCTCCGGGCCGTGGACATCACTAGTAGTGAAGCAAACGGAAAACTTGCTGAGGAGCGTGACAAGCTCATCTCTCAGATCCGAGCCCAACCAGGTTTTTGATCCCACCTTTTGTTCAACGCCTTCGCTCTGCCGCTGCGGGTGGGTCTGCCATCCTAATCAACCATTCCGAGTGGCGTTTTGGACATCATTCTCCTCCATGACTCCCCCCCCCCCTCCCTTCCCTTACTCTGACAAGCGACGATTTCTATGACCGCGCAAAAAGGCTCGAGGGACAAGTTACTGGCTGCACGAAATGATAGTCTCGACTACTCAGGTGAATCTGAGGATGCTTTTGTGTTATGTACTCGAGAAGTTCTATGATCTTGTTGGCCATCCAGTGATCCAGAGGCTCAATAAGTTGAATATACCGCAGCAATCCTGTGTTTAGTGGTTCCAGAGGAAGGGAGCGGAATATAGATGTCTGGCATCTGTATTCCACTCCCTTCCTCTCCACGCCATAGGCCCGATTCGATCAGATGGCCGTAAGAAACTGTACTTCTCTGACCTATACATCCCTTGGTATACTCCAATGCTCTCCGCACTCATAAAGTCACGTAAACCAAGCATGCAAGCATTGGACTCGCCTTCGATGCTGCTCACAGTACAGCCTGATGCTCAGATGCCAAGCTCATTGGAGGAGATGCATGTTGTACAGACCATCTGCCCATTGGCGGAAACTCTTAGTGGGAGAATGGCAACACCTAATTGCCACTCTCGAGCGCCTCAGGGAACACCGATTTGCTCACATCTCGTGCCATGGGATACTCGAGGCAGGAAAGCCATTCAATACATTCTTCAAACTTTATCAAGGTGCTCACCTCATGCTACTCGACATAGTGCCATCTCAACTTTCTATGGCCGAATTCGCTTTCCTTTCTGCCTGAAATACAGCCGAGATGATGGAGGAAAGTATTGCAGACGAGGGACTGCACCTTACTGCGGCGGTTCAATACAGCGGATTCTGAAGCGTTGTTGGGACAATGTGGGCAATGGTGGACATCAATGGACCAGTCCTCACTGAAAGCTTTTACCGGTCGGGGTTCTCAGATGAATGGCAAGGGGTGCCATATTATGAGAGAACGACTGAGGCACTTCGGGATGCTGTGGTGAATCTGAGAAGGAAGAGAAAGATGACATTGGAGCGTTGGGTAAATTATGTGCACCATGGGGCGTGATGTAGGGATGTCCCTTCGGTGGTCTTTGTAGGTGATCATACGTTCTAGGGGCGTTGTTCAGTGCTCACCGGCCGTCTGTTCGAAGGTAGGGCCGAGGACTTTGAACCGCAGAGATGCCAAGGAGGCGCAGGCGACCAAAGGTGTACCCTAGGTGGGCCCGGGCACTGTGGAGATGGAGGAGGATCGGTTGTAGGATGCGTTGCGCACTCATGGCTACTGGATTCCTTTCTACTTATTTCTTGTTCACATTCACCTTTCATCTTGGAAATTTATTTCCATAACTACTTACCGGTGGGTGATGACTCTGTAGGCAGTCATCACACACCCTCAATTCCTTTGCAATTCGCATGCGCACCAAGTACCATCTCTCATTAAATACATATATAGTCCTCAGGGTCGTGCAAAAATAATTGTTACAGGACGATCTACCATCCGCGTACTCACCAAATATCGGCCCTTAGTTTGCAGGCCTCAGACAATCTATGCCAGTCACTAGCTTTGGAGTCAGTTTGATATCTACGCGGTCACAGCTATTAGAAGGGATAACCTCTCATCTCATTCCCACAGCTTTCCTCATACTTACCGGTGCGGCCAGACTCCTTGCTCAGATCAAATGTAACGACAAGCCTTTCCATTTCCTGACCACGATGGACAACATATACCATACAGACATGTAGACAATCTGGATAGCATCTATCATCCTAGTCTTACATCAACCCCAGAACATTTCCAAGCTGCAGGACCACGCATCTCTCTTCCTTTTTTTTTTTTTTTTTGCTTTTTACCTTTTGATTATTGAGAAACGGCACGACACGTTTGACCGCAAAAGCGCATTGAAAGTGCGCCATTGGAGACAGCGGTTTTGACCTCAGGACGACTCGTTCACCTGGTAGATAAAATACGGACGACTCAGCAAACAGAACCAACAAGTCATAGAAGAACAAAAAGAATTCGAAGCACGCACGGGATCGGAATAAGCTTGATCGTGATAGAGCCCTTCTTCCCAAATACCGTCGCACTCAGATCCACGTAGAGCCATTTATCCTTGGCGTAAAACTTGGCCGATCCACTGAGGACTTTGGGGACGCCAAATGACACAGTGATGCCGCTTTTCAGACTCCCGTTCACAGACGCAATTTGGTGCGTCCCAACGATCGGAATGCGGACAGACAGCGTCGCGCTGATCGCGAGCGTGGTTAGGTCGATCCAACCTTGGAGCTGACAAGGAGATTGCGAAAGAAAATCAGCGGCCATCTTCAACAACTAGACGAGTTAATATATAGACAAACTGACGATCCAGACGAGTCCCAAGAAGCTGAACTCGATGTGGAAGTCCCATTTCTTTCCGGCAGCGTCGAAAGTCGGTGCGCCGGTAATGGCAAAGACGTGGACGGTGTCTTTATTGGACACCTCGTCTATGACCTCGCTGTGGTGACCTTCGAGGAGGAGCGGGACATCTGTATCGCCAAGCTCGTCAGACACGACTCAAAGGCAGAAGATACGCCTCGAAAACCCACCGGCGAGACTGACTTGTTGTTCGCTGGACATGTCGATTCCTTTACGAGTGTAAGTAAGAGTGTGGTGCTCGACGGGGAACTCTAACTGGCCCTGCCTCCTCCCCCCCAGTATTTATCCCTCAAAACGTATTTGTGATCCAAACAACGAAGCTCTCGAGCATCGTCATTCGCTTTACACCATCCATGTCATGCTCTCCACAGCCACTCCACGTCAACGTGAACCAGCGCAAGGTAAGTTGTGGAGTCTTCGTTTCCCATGATCATTCGAAGTTTTGAAAGATGGTGCAACCCGGCCACGGGAGCAGTAGAAGGAAAGGAAGACATGAGACGGCGTCAGGCATTATGTTCATTTCCCGTTTCGCTTCTTAGTATTGTGGTCCTGACAGACACGCAGCACACGACGCAGCGCACAGCCCAGGGTTGATCTGCGCGCAACATGATGCAAAGAATTTCCAAGTGATTTGGTGGGGCAGTGGGAGGGGGAAGGACGGGAACGAATACTCGACGCGGCCACTGGACATTACCCGATGATGACGGAGGCGAGGAAGCAAGGACATGCCGTTGCTCTACGAAGGTCATCCGATCGCTTCTAACTTTCGGGCTTTGTGGTCCTGTCCTGTGAGGAGTTCCGCCAGTTATGATGCCAAAATGCCGAGAATTTCCCGGTGACTCTTGTTGTTTGTTCTCCATGTGGAAAGCAAAGAGCACGAGGGCAAATGGCGTTGTCGTAGCGCCGTCAATGCGAATCGAAATGACCCCAAGAGTCTTACAGTATTTTCTATTTTTGGACTTGTAAAGGAACTTGGCCAGCGGTGCCAGCGTGACAGTCTCGCAGCTACAGTAGATATGTTGAAGCCACTTGGGCAATACTAGTAGGAGATAAATCTTGATGTCCAAGAACGACACCTAGCAGATGAAAGTAGAGTCACGAGCCAAGCTGGTCGGGACATCTCGGGTGGTGATGGATGGACTTGATCGCGATGATATTGGTAATCGGTTTCGGGTATTATCAATTTTATTAATAATATTCTCATCCGACCTGACACAGAATCTTGGTCAGGGCAATGACTAGATCTGACCACCATACCCGCGTCTTCACGAGAAATGACCTGTCTTGGGGCGCACCTCGAATGATGCTGTTCCTGATCTGGCGTAGTCATCTTAGTGGACCCTTCTTTTGGCTTGGGTCGGCTGATGTTGTCTGGACCCTCGAAAGGAAAACGCGGTTCGAGGAATCTCCACAAGGAATAGCAGCGAACATAAAGAAGCCCAGCTGATGGTGATTCTCTGGTTACTGGGGCTCCCTTTATGCAATGTTGGACTGGATCGTATTCGAAGGAGTTCTCGTGAATGCATCTTCATCTACCTTACAAAGCAAATAAGCCCGGCCTCCAAATTTCGTTTCCTTGAGCGGTGATCGTGACAGTAAGCAAAATGTAAAATGGTAGGTGTAATCAGTTGTTTGATGGAGAAGAGTCGCTGCGTCCAGAAGACGAAGATACATCACAACATAGATATTATACTCGACCATGCTCTCGCGCCTGTCAAAATCTTGATCGTCGTGCGCTTCCTCCACTCCCCTCCCCGATTCTTCACGCTCTATGCTCCTCATGACCATACTGCATCTCCTCGGCATTGACTGATCGTCCCACATGATGTTTCTCTCCTTCATGCCCAGTCAGCCTCCTCCCTCGGCACATTCTTCAGATGCACGCCATTGACAACGAGCACATGTTGTAACTAGCATCCAGCATGCCCAGCGCGGTCACGACAAGGTCGGTGCGCAGGGTGAGATGTTGCGCCGGTGGCCATGGCGAGTGGAGTGCATGTCGAGCGCGGTGTGCGCAAACGTGAGAAGTTGTTCATCCCTGCGTGACTCC
>WTXH01000444.1:0-17182 GCA_022376555.1 Russula compacta | reverse complement strand
AGACATGTGCACACATGACTCACTACACATGACTAGGACAATAGTATATACAAATACTATATGTAGCAGTACTATGTTACATACTGACAGTCACATTACTTATCAAAGTGTATATATACCTAGCCTAGATAACAGCAATCCTCAGAGCAAGTTCCACAGAGCTTCTCTATGTAGCTAGTACTTGAGTCAGTCACCACAGGTGAGCATAGCCATGATAGCTACACATAGCTGTGCTTCATCTGTCCTATAGCCACCTCTATGAAAGGAATAAAGGAATAGAGGAAGAACAATAGAATTGAGACAGAAGACTTAACTTGCTGCTTTAAGGCACCAAGAGAGCCCTACTTATAGTACAGGGACACAATCACTTGTAGGTAAAGTAGAAGTCATGTAGATCCCACATGTTTATGTAAGCAAGATTCAACCCTTGCTCTCTTTTGCTACTTGCCTGCAACACCTCAATAAGGACTATTTCTGGTCACTAGAAATGATAGATATGATCCATAGCTTCAATTCCTAGTGAGCATTTTTCAAAAAATATCAAGTACTTTTTGAGTAGTAGCAAAAATACATGATTTTACTTCAGTAATCATTTTTAGTTGTCTAGGCACTCAATAGGACTGTTTTATGTTTTTGAGGTCTGGAATTTGAGATGGGTCATGTGACCTTGTCTAGATACAGAGCTGTTAACTTAAATGCCATTAGGGCAACCTTAGACCAATACTAGCATCAGGTAAAGGTTTCCCACAGTAAAATCTGAGGGCCAGGTTGGTTTGAAAGAATTCATACACCACAGCCCCCAAGAGCACAAACAGACAAAAGACAGACAAAAGACAGATAGAGAGTAAAAGAGGAAGAGATGCAGAGAAGGACCCTAATAGTAGAAATACCCATAGAACTGATATACCACCTACATAAATACAAGAATAAATGTACAGCCAAACTAGGTACTGGCACCTAAACTAAGGGTCCCATAACCACAGGAATCTAAGTAGAAATACCCACAATGAGAGTGAAGTAAAACCACCCCCCAACCAGAAGGAAGAAAAGAAACACAGACACCCACCAATGACATACAGTGTGCAGGAGGGAGCCCCAGCAGAGTGGGATGTGGACACTAATGAAAAACCAAACTAACATGGCACCCAAACCCCAGGGATGAGAAAAAACAGTGCCCAATAAAGAAAAGAATGACAGCAGGGTCAGGGAACATTGCAACCATGACACAGAAAGGCACCCCCTTGAGAAGGAAAATGACAGGCCCTCAAAGACAAAACCTGGCCAACCAGAGAGAGGTCATCGCCAAAGACACATGCACACCCTATGGCCCAATTGCATCAGAGAACTGTCCAGGCCCCTCCCCCTCCAAACAGAGAGCCCCTGGATTAGCACAGAGCTCCAAAATGTGAAAAGGAAGAGGACAGCACAAACAACTGCAAGCAAAGGTCAAAGCATGGGAGAGCAAAACAACAACAAAAGCACCAATGAGAGCTGCCCTAGCAAACACACATTGCACCCCCAGCCCTGACATGCCCAAGATATATGATACATACCCACTGGCAGCCCTAAGCAGTGTGGACTACAAACAAGCCAACTCATAGGGCAGCAAGAAGGAAGGCAAGCTCATAGCCCAACCTTTTGGGAAAAATGTACCAGACCCAGGAAACCACAGAATGATATGCCTGTTTATCCTAGCAGTGGTGGTGGAAATCATGAAGGCCACAGAGGCAATGGTGGGCAAGCCAGCCATGAGGACTGCATCCAGAAAAGTACTGACCACCTTTCTAATATACAACCTAATGGACTCCCAGAAAACTGTCCTTCTTGAAAGAGGAGTATGGTCATCAATGAACATCACATTCTGGGTCCTACCTCTAATGCCCACCTGCTAAGACTACTTATTTAGAATAAAAAACCTCCCAATGCAATCAACAACAGAAGTCCAAAATGTGATCCTTAAAGTCTGGTACAATGAAGCAATGAGTGCCTTCATTGACACCATCTGCAACCAGCATAGGGGGACCAAAACAACCCTAAACAGATGAACAATATGGGACTGAATAGACACATTGAAGGTCATCCACCAGGGCATAAGAACCTGAGGCAACATACCCATACCATCCTTCTGCATCTATGCTAAAGGAAGCATACTAGACAATAGCAGCACATGGATCATACTAAGAAAGTACCTAGCAAACAGGGAGTATAAGCTGAAATTCCAGGAACCTAGGACAAATGAAATCCCCTCAATAAACTGCAGTATATGCCATGGTGCAGACCACCCATTGGGTCTATGCCCCTTCCCAGACATACCAGACTGGAATGGCCCCACCAAACAAACAATCCACCACCAATAGACCTGGAGGGAAGAAGGGCAAACAGCTGAACCCAAGAGACAGGTACAAGCAAAGGCAGAACTGCTACCCCTAGTGCCAAGAAGCTGCACTGAGATAGACACCATGTAAATAAAGAGTGGCCATGGCCACCAGTAGTAGATAAAAGACCAGACTGAACCAGAGGAGAAGTGAGAAATGCCTCACCGACATGCCACATGAAGCACCAATCCTGAGAGAAACTGGTGTGCCTAACCACAGGCTGCAGGCAGGGATAATGAACCCTAAATCAGAGATCCTGCAGTAGGGAATAATAATGGGAACAGACAACCCAAAGAGAGAGCTAATGTTAGAATTGCAACACTCAACATGAATGGAGCATCAGCCCCAACACAAAACATGGAAATTCTAGAGAAATAGGCTACAATAAACTACACAATGAGAGATAATAGAATAGCAATCCTGGCCCTCCAAGAAACACATCTTGATGAGGAGTGCCTCCAGGACATCCAAAGCTGTTATGACAAGAGACTGACCATACTCAACTCACAAGACCCAAAAAACCCTGCAGGGTCTGCAGGGGTAGCCTTTGTGCTGAACAAAGCACTGATCACCCTGATGGAACTAGAACCATACACCCTAGAACAAGTGTAAGCTCTAGGAATGACATGGAAATGGGCAAAAACAGGAGCATTAAATATCATCAACATATATGCACCTAACAACAAGGGGCACCAGGCAGACTTCTGGCATAAGCTAGAAAGAGAGAGGCACCAATGCCAGTTACCAAAACCAGACCTAGCCCTTAGGGACTTCAACATCATGGAGGATGTGATAGACAGGTCCCCACCACAGAACAGAACACAGGAAAGGAGAGCAGCTGATGCATTAAGAGACCTGAGACTGTGTCATGGTGGACTATTGGGACGCTTACGCTTACTAATATTCTTGCCTTATATGTACATATTTCCCACAGCTCGGCTGGAGTCGTCACCACTTCCCCCTCCCTACCTTACCCTACTGTTATTACACTCCTGCCAATCCCTTCTGCTGTTGTGTTGCCTCGGCTCGTTACTAAACTACTTACACTAATATGCCAACGAGTTTCGTGGCCTTACTGCCACTGAAACACGTCATAGACTGCCGATGACTCTGCCTAAATAGTTATGTATAAATACGCTCATAGAAGGGGACCAAAAGCCTTAAGCTTGGTCTCTTGTGAATCCTAGACATTCTCAGAGTAACCCTCTAAGTGATCCGAAGCTTCCCAGCCCCTTTTCCCTCCCACTTGCGCCCTAGAACGTACCCTAGGGTCTGCTAAGCGACTTAGTGACGCGTTTCACTTAATCTACCATATATAGTAAACCGAGTCCCGATTGGGAACTCTTCGAACTCCGACACATACGTTAAGCGCTCAGAAAGGCGTTGCCTTTCTTCGCTCCAGACAGACGAAGGTCACTGAGTAACGGACCTCTCAGTGCTCTATAGAATCACCCTATCTGCACCAGAACCCCAGCAGGAAGGAGCAGCTCCTTCCATTCACGACCTTAGTGGCATACCAACGAACTAAGTGCAATACAAGGCGTATCAGCACTCCAGACATCCCTTCCTTTGGAACTCGTCTTGAGTATCCAAATCGACTCCTTCACATCTAGATCCCCTTCCTCCTTCAGGAGATAGGGAACGACAGCAGCCAGCACCGCCACTACCCACAGCCGTTCTAACAAGGCGTTAGAACTCCACAGAAGACGACCAAGACGACGGTCACCGACGCAGATATCATCCTACACTTACAACAGAAAGACAGAGACAGGCCAGACGCCCTACCCCTCATAGCAAGAGAACGAACAGCCAAGGAGGCTGCCAGACAGAAACATCGACAGAACCGCCACGCTCCGTCCAGCGTGACATTAGACCAAGCTTATCAGTCAACACGGAAGAATTCCGAAGAGAACCACTTGTCTACCCAAAGGCTTGGGAAGGAAGCACAAGGGTTCGCATCGAACGAAGAACAGAACCAAATCTCCCAGAGTACATCACAGGACCAAATATCTACTGGACAGTCCAAGGAACATATCGAGGATACACCCTTGACGTCCCCAGCGAAAATACTAGTGCAATCAGAAGATACCCAGTTGAATTCATCAGTGGATACTGGTACACCCTTACCAGAGACGAAACCGGTGTTCTTTGGGCATACGACCAAGACCGAATTGAACACGGAGGAGCAGGAACAGGATACCCACCAGTAGACGATCCCTACCACCCCAATTACCAAGCCCAGCGAGTCACACTAACCCCTGCAGTAGCTCCAGCAGAACTAGGAGCCACAGCCCAGAAACACACACCCCTCGCACACATTCCACCGACCTCCACTCCCCTAGAGAACCAAGAAGTGAAGCACACGATTCCTCTGAAGAAGGAAACGGAACCGAACACACAGCCAGCGAAGGATCTGAAGACAGACCTCACACACCAGAAGAAGCCGACCCCCCTACATACCACGAAGTAACTCCAGCACACCACGAGCAAATCGAAGCTCCACAACCCCCAGAACAAGAACCACACCTCCCAGAAGACGTTGAACACCTAGGAGAACAAATTAACCTTCTAGCCATCTATCACATCGAGCCACAAATCCAGATCACCCCAGCAGACCAACAACCAGACCCACCACCGCCGCAACCGCCCATACAAGTCTTTATGGCCAACGTACCACCCCAACAACCTCAACAACCTCAACCACCCGCAGGAGGACCACCCCCAGGTCCACAACAAGCGGGAGCACAAGCTGCCCATCCCCAGGCAATGGAAAGTGGAATGGCACACCGCCAGACATATACACAGGAGACAGAAGTCGAAGCGACAAGTTCCTAAAGAGTTTAAACTCTACAGGCTGCTCAATGAAGACAATGAAACAATGAACATCCCATACAAGCGAGCAGCCTTAGCCTTGTCCTACATCAGAGGACCCCTAGTCGATGATTGGGTCTACCAACGAGTTGATCACCTCAGTAATCAGCTCCACACCAACAATATACCTATGCAAGACGAAGTCCACTGGGCCAATTTGAAACAGCTTTTACAGCTGCTTTCACCGATATCCACAAGGTTACCAAAGCCACCACTATGCTTCAACAACTCAGAATGAAACAAGGAGACCTAGATGGATATATAGCTCAGTTCAGGAACCTAGCCACTAAAGCTGGATATGCCCTTGACGCTCCAGGAACACTACAGATGTTCTTACAAGGACTACCATCCGGCTTAGGACGACGAACGCTCAGAATGCACCCTGGACTAACCACCTTTGATGAATATGTCCAGGCTGTCCAGAAGGAATCCAAAGTACAGGAGCAAGAAAACCTGATCTTTGGAGAAGGGAAATGGCCTATGCCAAACTGGGGACCTAAAAGACCACCACCCCGCCATGCCGCCACACCCCCTAAACCCCAGTTCACCCAAAGACGCCCTTACACCAATGGTACTCCTATGCAAGTAGATACCATCAGGAAAGCAGACACAGACGAAGCTAAGAAGAAACACAGAGAAGAAGGACGATGCTTCGAATGTAGCAAACAAGGACACATGGCCAAGAACTGTCCTACCAAGAAAAGGCCACCCCAGAAACCATCTTACATTAAGATGGTCCAAAGCAACGAAGAATACTATGAAGAAGAAGAAGACGAAGAAATGGAAGAAGCCGAAGAAGAATCTCAAGAAGTGGACGAAATCGAAGATATGGTTAATAGAATGGTCACCTTCTCCGACGACAAGAAGGTGCAATGGATGAATGCGATGCAGCCAAAGGAGTGGATTTTTCGACCGCCTGAATGACATGGCCATCATTCGGGCACTGTTCACAAATAACGTATTTGTACCCAAGATTCGATCAGTACAAACTCAAATAATACTACGTTTACGGAACAGAAGGGCCGACGCAACAGCACTTGTGGACAGCGGAGCCACAGAAAATTTCATCCACCACAAACTCATACAGAAGTTCCAAATCCCCACAATACCTCTCCAGAAGCCAAGAATCGCCAGGAACGTTGATGGAACCATCAACCAGGCTGGAAAAATTACTGACAAAGTAGAACTTGAAATTCGACATCAAGGAATCACAAAAAAATTCCCCTTCTTTGTCACCAACTTAGGACATGACAACATCGTCCTAGGATATCCATTCCTAGCCACTAATGAACCAAGATAGATTGGAAGAAAGGAACCGTTGAAGGAACATTGTGGCATCTACCATGGATGCCCACAAATGGAAGGTGCTTTCCCAAATCCGGAAAACCACCACCTCTACACAATTAGCGATCCAGGAAGCCGAAAAGAAAGACAAGAAAACCTGGGATCAAATAGTACCAGAAAAATACCACCCATTCAAGAAAGTCTTCAGTGAAGAAGCATCCAAGCGAATCCCAGAATCAAAACCTTGGGACCATGCTATAGATCTAAAACCAGATGCTCCAGCATCATTTGACTGTAAAGTCTACCCCCTATCACCCAAAGAACAAGAAGCATTGGAAGAGTTCTTAAAGAACACCAAGAAAAGAAATACATCGAACCTTCCAAATCGCCATACGCCTCCCCTTTCTTCTTTGTCAAAAAGAAGGATGGAAAACTGCGACCAGTCCAGGACTATAGAAAGCTCAATGAATGGACAATCCCAAACAACTACCCCCTACCCTTGATTAGAGACCTAATACCTCGACTTGCAGGAAAGAAACACTTCACCAAGTTCGATGTACGTTGGGGGTACAATAACATCCTCATCCGACCAGAAGACCAACATAAAGCAGCCTTTAAAACAAACAGAGGCTTCTTTCAACCAAAAGTAATGTACTTTGGAATGAGGAATGCCCCCGCCACCTTCCAGAGCATGATGGACTTCATCTTCAGAGATCAATTAGCCAAAGGGAATGTGTTCATCTACATGGATGACATCCTCATCGCCACCGATGGAACTTGGGAGACCACTACAAAGAAGTAATCAAGGTCCTAGAGGTCTTACAAGAAAATGACCTCTATCTCAAACCAGAGAAGTGCGACTTCCACAAAACGGAAGTGAATATCTAGGAATGCTAGTAGGAAGTGGACGCGTCAAAATGGATCCAGTCAAAGTCAAAGGAATTACAGATTGGCCCATCCCTACGACAGTCAAAGAACTCAGGGCCTTCCTAGGCTTTGGAAATTTCTACAAAGACTTCATTGATCATTATTCCCTAATTGCACGACCACTTCATGAACTAACAAAGAAGAGCAAGAAATGGGAATGGAGTCAAAAAGCCGATGAAGCATTCAAATACCTCAAGAATAAATTCACATCCTATCCCATCCTCAGGAATGCTGATCAAACCAAACCATTTACACTAGACACAGATGCATCAGACTATGCCATTGGAGCCACCCTAACACAGGAATTTGAAGATGGACAACACCCAGTTGCGTTCTTTTCAAAGTCACTCAACCAAGCGGAACGCAACTATGACATCTATGATAGAGAACTGCTGGCAATAGTATCAGCAGTTAAATTCTTCAAACACTTCCTTCTAGGAGCCAGGCATCAAATCAAAGTACGCTCAGACCATGACAACCTGAAATATTTCCGAGCGGCGCGAAAAGTAACACCCAGACAAGCAAGATGGATGAACTACTTGGCAGACTATGACTTTATCATCCATCACTTCCAGGAAAACAAAACACCATTGCAGACCTTCTATCACGAAGAAAAGACCTTGAAGAGGGGGTAAATAATGAACAAACTACCATCCTCCCCGACAACCTATTCATTCGAACTCTTTACCTCCCAAATGACAACCAAAAGCGACAACAAACCCTCAAAGAAATACATGATGCACCCACAGGTGGCCACCCAGGGATCTCAAACACCTGGGACCTAGTCAAAAGACGCTACCAGGCCCCAAACTTCGAGAATTTGTTGAAAAATACGTTAAGGGATGCGCCAAATGTCAAGAAAATAAACCATCCGAACCGCAAAAGCCCCCTTACATCACTTCGACACCCCAGTAGAAGAAGGACCTTTCCAATATGTGTCCATGGACTTCATAACAGAATTACCAAAGTCCAAAGGATATGACACCATCCTCACCATTGTGGACCAAGGATGTTCCAAAGCCGTCAAGTTCTTACCCTGTAACAAGGAAATCACCGGAGAAGGAGTGGCACAGCTGTACCTTCAGCACCTCTTCCCCTGGTTTGGAACTCCCAAATATCATATCCGACAGAGACCCTCGTTTCACCGGAAATTTCACAAGAACCTTATGCAAAGCGATAGGCACCAAACAAAACCTTAGTACGCGTTTCACCCTAGAACTGATGGACAAAGCGAACACATGAATCAATGGTCGAAACATTCCTGAGACACTTTGTCAATGGAAGACAAGACAACTGGGCTACATATCTTCCGGTGGCGGAATTTGCTCACAATTCATGGAAACATGAAGGAACGCGCCACACACCCCATCAATTAATCATGGGATGTAACCTCAGGCAATTTGGACAAAAGGAGACGAAGAAGTACCAGCGGTAGATATCAGACTCAAGGAACTAACCAAAGCAAGAGAAATGCGCATCAAGCCTTAGAAAAGAGCATAACAACAGTCAGAACATTCAAGACTGGAGACGAAGTCTGGCTAGATGCACGAAACATAAAGACAAAGGCACCATCAAAGAAGATGGAACCGAAACGCTTAGGACCCTTCATTATCAAGAAAAAGATATCTCCGGTCGCTTACCAACTCAACTTGCCAGCACACATGCATATACATCCAGTGTTTCATGTGGATCTATTATCGCCCTATATGGAAACCATGGAGTACGGCATCCCATTCAAGCGCCCAGCACCGAAACCATCGAAGGAGAAGAAGAATATGAAGTAGATGAAATCATTGCAGAAAGGAAACATGGCCGAAAAAGACAACGGCAATACTAGTCAAATGGAAAGGCTACCCCGCATCGGACAATTCATGGGTCAGCAGCATGACCTACATGCACCAGACTACTTAGCGAATTCCACCGATCTCAATCACCCACCAGCTATAAAAACCCCTCCAAACTACCTTCAAATGACAGCAGTGAACCATCACTACTACACTTCCAAACCAACTCTCCAACAACACCCCCTCACTCTAAACAAACTTCCCCCACTCGCAACCATTCAGTCCTCAACAACATGTCCATCTTCCCCACCTCCTGCGAAGAACCACCCCCCTATGCACCACCACCAACCGGTTCGCTCTGCTTGACATTGAAAATTATACCAATAGTGATGCCTATGAGGTTCGCTCCCCAAGCGCCTCTCCTCCTCCCCTTGAATCCATCACCACAACTCCCACCTCCACCACTGTCGAGTCAGCCCCATCCGAGCAAACCTCGACGACCTCCTCGCTGCCATCGACTGGACCACCCAACACGATCCCCACTCCTCCAGTGACCTCTCCCCCAACGACAAAGAACCAGGAAGTACAAACCAACATATCACCGTACACCTGGACAACACTCCAACAGATCACATCCGCGCAGCCCTTCGAGCCCTTCACTACAAACGCACCTGCGCCTACGACGAGGGGGAGGAAGAGGACGAGAGGATCTGGACCCTCAACGAGAACAAGAGGGAGAACAGAGAGCAGGGAAAGAGTCAAGCAGATGAAGACGACCCCATCCTGGACCAGGATGGATCGAAACCACTAACCAACCATTTACACTCCCTACCATTACAGGAGGGGCCCTCTTCGCCCCCTACCACAAATACCACCTCGACAACCCAAAGTACCCCCTTGTCAGCACCACTCTTCGCAAGGGAGAGGAGGTATTCACCACCCTCCTTCGTCCCAGCCCGGTACCACACAAGAGCCCATACATCACACCAACGCAGAAGCGCATCTTTTCGGGAAGAGAGCCCTTCTCTCGAAAAGTAACCAAGTCGCCACAGAAGAAGAGGATGAGTCATTCCTCTCTGTTTGTTGGCCTATAGGATGTGGGAAAGGGAAGTAATGTACACCCAGCAAGAGCTTGCCCGGGTGAACAGCAAACTCGCCTTTCAAAAAATCAGGTTGATGGAGTGGTATGGAGCGCTCCAAGATGCTGATGGATACAGGAGGCTGGCTATGGGTCTCCAGGATTATAACCCCTGGGGAAATGCAGAACAAGAGGCCCTCAGGCAAGTCCTGAAAGGGTTTCGAGTCCCCCTGCATCTGGTACTAGAAAGGTGGAAGGTGATTGGGGATTCGAAGATAGGGAAGTCCCCATTCGCAAAACCAAGACCAAGAAGTGCTCAAAATGTCGCAGCACTACCCATTATCGCGCCACTGCCCCCAAAGAGTCAACCACAACCAGCAAAGACTCTGAACAGGGGATCATGTCATGGTGGACTATTGGGATGCTTATGCTTACTAATTTCTTGCCTTATATGTACATATTTCCCACAGCTCGGCTGGAGTCTCACCACTTCCCCCTCCCTACCTTACCCTACTGTTATTACACTCCTGCCGATCCCTTCTGCTGTTGTGTTGCCTCAGTCATTACTAAACTACTTACACTAATATGCCACAGTTTCATGGCCTTACTGCCGCTGAAACACTCATAGACTGCCGATGACTCTGCCTAAATAGTTATGTATAAATACGCTCATAGAAGGGGACCAAAAGCCTTAAGCTTGGTCTCTTGTGAATCCTAGACATTCTCAGAGTAACCTCTAAGTGATCCGAAGCTTCCCAGCCCCTTTTCCCTCCCACTTGCGCCCTAGAACGTACCCTAGGGTCTGCTAAGCGACTTAGTGACGCGTTTCACTTAATCTACCATATATAGTAAACCAAGTCCCAATTGGGAACTCTTCGAACTCCGACACATACGTTAAACGCTCAGAAAGGCATTTGCCTTTCTTCACTTCAGAAAGACAAAGGTCACTGAGTAACGGACCTCTCAGTGCTCTATAGAATTACCCTATCTGCATCAGAACACCCAGCAGGAAGGAGCAGCTCCTTCCATTCATGACCTTAGTGGCATACCGACGAACTAAGTGCAATACAAGGTGTATCAGCACTCCAGACATCCCTTCCTTTTGGAAACTCGCCTTGAGTATCCAAATCAACTCCTTCACATCTAGATCCCCTTCCTCCTTCAGGAGATAGGGAACAACAGCAGCCAACACCGCCACTACCCACAGCTGTTCTAACAAGGTGTTAGAACTCCACAGAAGACAACCAAGACGACGGTCACCGACACAGATATCATCCTACACTTACAACAGAAAGACAGAGACAGGCCAGACGCCTTACCCCTCATAGCAAGAGAACAAGCAGCCAAGGAGGCTGCCAGACAGAAACATCGAAAGAACTGCCACGCTCCATCCAGCATGACAGACTGGCTTGGAACATCCAGGACCAGTGGAGACATGACAACCCGAAGGGAAGACTCTTCACACACTACCACAGATGGAATGGCCAGATTGAACAAGAGCAGCTAGACAGGATATATGCCATGAAGAAGCATAAAAAAAGTGTGTTTAAATGGGAAGCAACACCCTTAGCAATGCCCTTCAACCATTGGATCACAGAATTCACCCTAAAAGATAACCCCACCCTAGGAAGCAGCCAGTGGACATGGCCATGTAACTCCCTAAGCAATAAGCCCCTCATAAGGAAAATTGTAGCCAGGGGAGTGGAGGCACAAGCCAAGATAGAGGAACTCACAAGAAGGCACAGACAGAACTGAGACACCAGTCCACAAATAGTGTGGAATGAGTTCAAAAAAGACCTACAAAGAATCATAAAGACAGAATACAAGAATGGAAACCACAAAATAATAACTACAACAAAAAACCTGCTGAAAGACATGCAGGACTTAACAAGCAGAGCAGACATTGATGAGAATGCCCAAATACAAGAAATAGTCTTCCTGTCCTGCAAGCTATCACACCTAAGCACAACATAACTAAGAGAACATCAACAGCTAACAAGAGCACAGATTGCATGCCATGGCAAAAGACTGGGAGGGATCTGGTCAGCAATACACCAAGAGAAAACACCAAGGGAGCTGATCCCAAGACTAAGAATCCCTAACTCCAACCTGCCACAATATGAAAGGGACTCAATGAGGATGGTGGAGCTGGCAAGAAAGTACCATGATGAGATGCAGTACAAAGATGCAAGGGAGGATAGATTAATGACCAGACATGACTGCATAAGGAGCACTCTAGAACACATCCTGGAAACACAATGCCTAGAGGAACTAGAGAACATGAGGATGAACCAGAGGATAGGCCAGGACCTAGTGTCCAAGGCCATCAAACTCGCAAAGAAAGGAACAGCCTCAGGGATGGACAGGTGCCCATATGAGCTATGGAAGACACTAGACAAGAGACACAAAGGATCTGCAAGAGACGACCAACAGAAATTCAACATTGCAAAGACCATGCTACTGGTATTTCAAGACATACAATCCCACAGTGCACACAAGGACATAGACTTTGCTCTAGGATGGATGTGCCCCTGTTATGGACTGCTGGACTATTCTCACTTACATCATTTTTCACTATATAGTATTCACTTTCTCATGGACTGGCAGGGAGCCACCTTTACATCCACCCATATACATTACCACACCTCTATTACACTCCATGGTATGGACTGCTGGACTACTTCTGCTTACATCATTTTTAACTATATATAGTAATCAGTTTCTCATAGATTGGCAGGGAGCCTCTTCCACATCTATCCCTATACATTACCACACCTCTATTATGCTTCACTGCCCTCCACTTTATGTCATGTTGCTTCAGCTCATTACTAATACCTTCAGACTAATATGCTGCCATGTTTCATAGTCTCATAGCCTCATGATGCCACTTAAATGCATCATCCAGCCTCTTAGTCATATAGGCTTAGTAGGATGCCATCTGAATGCATCATCACTTACTTAGTCATACATGCTTACTATCTTGTAGTCATATATGCTTAGTACAATGCCTTAGAGATGCATCATCCCTTTACTTAGTCATATGTACTTACTGTACAGTAGCCACAGGGCCTATAAAAGCCCCCAAAGCGAGACTCAAGCCTTAAGCTTAGTCTCTTGTATAATACAGGACTTCTAGTTCATCCCTTGTGACCTCAAAGCTTAAGAACCATCAGAACTATCCTCTTGCACCTTAGAATGTATCCTAAGGCCTGCTAAATCAACTTAGAGCTGCATTTGCTCTTCACTTGAAACTCCAAACAAACTCAGACAGAAAGATGCTGTCTTTCCCACCCAGTACCTGAACCCAAAGGCCACTAGTAAAGGAACTCTAGTCATCTATATGAACAAGTTGCATACTACAACCTCTGTCATACATGTCACATACTGCAACCACCTGTAGCACCAAGGAGCTGCTCCTACCAGACATCAGAACCCCTTCCATTCACAACCTTCATGAATCACCAACAAACTAAGTGCAATATAAGACATAGTCACATCTCCAGACATCACTTCCTAGACATCAACTAGATGATACACTTCTTTAAAGCCAGTGCTGCTACATGCCATTCAGAAGCACAGCCATACAAGTTCTAAGAGTTAGAACTCCAAACTCCAACCTATATCAGAAACCAGACTTGGACAAGGTGTCCAAACCCAAATCAGAACCCTCACACTAAGACACATGATGTCATAGCATGACAGCCCCATCTATAAAACAAAAGAGAGAACTGAGATAAGCAACTATAGAGCAGTCACACTAATGAACATGGACTATAAACTACTAACCAAAATGATGGCCCTGCAGCTTTTGGAATGTCTACACCAAATGGTGCACAAAGACCAAACAGGCTTTATACCAAAGAGATTAATCTTCAATAACATAAGATTTGCATGGGCAATAATTGACCATGCTGAGGCTGCAGAAAAGGACAGTGCAATCATAGCCCTAGACCAAGAGAAGGCCTATTGTCATGGTGCAGCTAGCTGGCAAGCTAGAGAACTGTGGAGACATCCTGTGAGGGTTGGAGAAGCCCAAGGACTGGGGCTGGTGAGCCCCTTGAGGGCAGATTGAGATGCTGAAGCCCAAGGATAGAGTCTGGCAAGACTCTGGAGGGCAGATCATTAGGGAATAAGGAGGTAAGTATGTGTAACCGGCCTGGGGTGATGGTTCAACACCATCGCGCCCCTGTAAGTTGCGGAACCGGCCAAATAGAGAGTTCGTGCCCCGTTTCATGTTCGTGCCCTGTTTCATGTAGATCAGCTTGTGATTTTCTTGAGCAACTTGTGCTGTTGGTCGCTATTGTTCTCCTTCGTGTTTTGGGTAAAAATAGGTAGCACTGCCCCTTCAGGCCCTAGGCCTGCCCTCAAGTACCATGTACTATAAATAGGGGACTCATTACGCCTGGTAGAGGCAAGTTGAGTCTCTTGTCTCAATACTAGCAGTGTTCTATCTCATTGCGGGTGGCTACTGAGTCGGAGCTCAGCAAGCGGGAACCCAGGATCGACATTGACTTGCAGGTCAACTTCATCTCTATACGTCTTCTAGGACACGTCGAAGTCCTAGCTCGTCGACTTAGTGTGTCTACTGTTGCTGTCAAACCTTTGGCGGTGACATTAGACTCAACTTTCTTTCAATACGGCTAGCAGTTCAGAAGGGACACTGCAGACCACGACCCTAGATTGGGTAGACGCCGTTGCAGGCAGAAGGAATCACAGAGTCCGATATATTTCCAAGGAGCACCCAGCCAATCCCACAAACTGGGATATACAGATCATTGTCACACCAAGAGGCAAAGAACCAACTAATCCAAAGCTGGTGTGTATTCACAACGATAGGTGGAAGGAAATCCATTGGGACAGTGGACGATACACTGTAGGAGCAGCAGTCCCACAACTACACGACTACGACACCGAGGGATCAGAAGCTGACGAGCTTCTCGATGAAGAACTAGAAGAACCAGAAGTCGTTTCAGATACGGAGTCAGACGAAGCGGTCAAAGAAATCGATGACGCCCTCAACAAGATCAAGATCACCCCAGTGGAAGAAGAAGCGCCAACATTCCCCATCAGAACCCTCACTTCACTTCAAGGACTACCTACCGACACCCTCCCAGCAGGACTCAGAATCCCTAGCCTCGCGCAAGCCATGTCGACACAAACAACTACAGCTACAGCTGTCGCCGCACAGCCATCTACCACCACCAGCGCACCCCAGCATATACAGAACGTCCTCAGACAAGTCCTCAAGAGATCAGGACCACCAGGAGGATCCGGAGGAGGACCTGGAGGACCAGGAGGACCTGGAGGACCTGGAGGACCAGGAGGACCAGGAGGACCAGGAGGACCAGGAGGACCAGGAGGACCTGGAGGACCCCCAGGACCAGATCCGAATGCACCGCAAGTACCGGTGGCTGCAGCCGCCGACGTAAAAACCATGGGAGCACTCCCACAAGTCTTCACAGGAGACAGATCAAAGGCCGACAACTTCATCGAGGAAGTAAAAGGGTACCTCCGACTGAATGTGGATGTCACAGGATACAACTCTCTTTTAAAAAAAATTGCCTTTACCCTTACCCTCATCAAAGGAGAAAACACGGCCCAATGGGTCAGAGATATGGGCGAATGGATCGACAGACTCCACATGCCCCAAGATAATATCCCTGCGTTATGGGATCAATTCCTCCTGGAGTTCAGTCAACAATTCCAGGATACCCAGGCGGCTCAACGAGCCTGAAACGAGATTAGGGACTGTCAGATGAAGGGATCCGACTACGACGAGTACATCACCAGGTTCGAAAGCCTGGCAAGAAAGGCAGGATACACGCTGGGGAACGAGGAGACCTACAACATCTTCCTCCAAGGGATCCCAGCATCACTCCTGCACGACACCCTGAAACCCCAATCCCCCTCAACTACCACGACCTTAAGGAGAAGGTCAAAACCATCGCACAAGGAAAGACCATCATAGATGGCATCTTGAAGAAAACCCTCGGGGCCCAGTCGCCATTCCAACGATTCAACAACCCGCCCAGACCACCGCCGTTCCAACAAAGGAACTGGCAACCACGATACAACCAAGGAAACCGCCCCCAGTATAACTCAACGAATGCGCCCCTATCAATGAACAATACCCCGGTACCCATGGACCTATCAAGAGGTCGCACCCCTAATAATTGGAGGGGACGAGGGAACTGGAGACAGAGAACAGGACCGCCCGCGAGAGGGAACGTGTCAGCACCAGGATATGAAGCAATGCGATGCTTCAACTGTGGCAAAGAAGGGCACTTCGCCCGTGCCTGCCCCGAAAGGCGGCAATCGCCCAGGAACCCCTACAGGCAAGGTCCTAGACAAGCCAACCTCATCGACTTCCAAGAGGAAGAAGACCAAGACTACCCGATGGCAGAACCTTCGGAAGGAACCTCCATGGCTACAATGTGAGCACAGCTCGAAGGGATGTCCCTCGACGACCAAATCAAACTAGCCAAAGAGATGGGGGTGGCCCAGGATTTTCCCTCTGCCTAATCAGATCGGCCCTGCTTAGGCGGATTCATAGCGATAACGTGTATATATCAGCAAGAAAATCTATGACAGTCCGTTTCTATGCACGTTCAATTGCAAAAAGAGCCGAAGGAATAGCCCTGGTAGATTCAGGGGCTACGGAGAACTTTATGAGCCTGGACTATGCCAAATGGTTGCGACTCCCCATTAAGCGACTGGTAAACCCAAGGCCACTATTAACGTCGACGGGACAGAAAACAAGAGCGGGGCTCTTAAATACTATACCGACCTACAATTCCGGACAGGGACACAAACCACAAACCAGCGGTTTTTCCTCTCGGACCTAGGAGATCACAAAGCAATCT
>WTXH01000443.1:0-17268 GCA_022376555.1 Russula compacta | reverse complement strand
CTATGTGTATGTATACACTCAGGTGAGCTTGGGTGACATCCCTGCGCATGCATGCCCTCCTTCACTGGTGCAGTACTCTCTGTTGCTGCGGATGTGCATGTGTGCCACTGCTTTTCCCTCCACTGTGGCACCAGCCTGCATGGCCTTGCATTTGCCTCTGCCTTGTAGCTAAATACATATCATTCACTTTGTTGTAGTTTCAAACACTAAATAATAAACAACTCGACTTGATTTCTGCCGCAAGGAATGCACATGACTGCATCTGCATTCAGACTTCAAGGCAGAATAAGTAATATTTTTTATTCTTCATTGTATGTCGTTCGTGTTTAATAAATGACTTATCAAGAAAAATATCTGGAGCGATAAGACTTATTTCATGGCAGGTGCCGCGTTCAGCCAAACTGTAGGGCTTTCATGTGAGCACAATATTATGTAATCGAGTGCGGAAAGTAGCCAACTCCCTACGTCTCTGGCAATTCGAAGCCGCAGGGCTTCAGCCACATCGCGATCACCGTGGCCAACGTCGAGGAGGCGTGCGCGCACTTTGAGAAGCTCAGCGTGCAGTTCAAAAAGCGTCTCACGGACGGAAAGATGAAACACATCGCGTTCATCTTGGACCCGGATGGGTACTGGATCGAGGTGGTGCGTCTCAAAATCAGCACGCGTCCCCCCCCCATCCATCCGCTTCGGGTTTTTACATTACGGCTCCCCCCCCCCGCCATGCAGCTCGGGCATACCCGATCTCACACCTTGCCCACTTGTTGAGAGAAGTCGAAGCGACAGAGAAGGTCCATATTGACGGTGAATTGTATGTACATGACGTCATCAGTGGTTTGTTTGCCATGTTCGTGATGCGCCCTGCTCGCGTGCATGAGGGGCTGAAATATACAGGCCACACGGTTATATCTGTATGCATGGTGAAAGTGATACGTACAACACCGCCAGCACACTTCCCTTCTCTTATCTATCTCGGACTCAGGCTCGGCGCTTTGTTGGGAAAATGGCAGTTTGGCTAAGGTGCGGAGGTGCGGACCGACTCAAGGAGGCACAAACAAGAGGAGCATCGAGATCTTGAATCGCACGAGAGAAGCGAGATCATGGAAGATCGTGAAACTGGAACCGGGCCGCGTTCATTATAGGTTGCCTTCTTCCCCTTTTTGTTTGTGGAACTTTGCAGTGCGTGCAGATTCGGGACATCGAACGCGAGCTCGTACTATGTGTATTCGTAGAATTTCTACCTGGTGTAGGTGCGAACTCAGAAACTCAGGCTAGGACCTGGTGTAATACAACACAAATGCGTGTTCAACAACCTGCTGACGTCCGGCCGGGAAGCAATTCGCGATTATTGGCGGCTCTAAATGAGTCTTGGAAATCGCGGGTAACAAAAATCGCTGCAGACGCCAATACACTCTTCGGCCGCCACCGCACAGCATGATCCTTGAATCTTCGTAGCTCCCCTCTCCAAGGATGATGCCCATTGACGTAGAGCAGAAGGATCAGCATTTGTCGATGGTAGTGATGACGAGTTCAGCAGGCCCTGTTGGTGTAGGGTACAGACCATAAATTTGCTCACAAAGGTGGGAGACAAGCGGATTCCTGCGTGTACCGAAGTCTGCGGCATGGCATCGCTGGGAAGTTGCGAGCCCGAAACACACATCTGGTGATATATCGCGAAAGAAATTCAATCGAGTACAGACTTGGAATGACATTCAAAGAATAACGCACGAGCATCCTACGCGATAGAATCCCTAGAGTCAGAAATAATAGCATACCATGGAAACGAACCCAGAGTCGCGCAGGCTCTTGATATCATTCAAGAGACCAAGACGCACGCGACGCCGGATCAGCCTTCATGGCCTACTATTATTTCGACTTCAGGGATGCGACGAGCAGGACGTTGATGGTTTCCCCCCTCCATAGTTGTAAAGTTGGTCATGATATGCTGGCCCTGAGACATCGCATACACGATGACGTACTCCTTTAGGCCAGCTACAGCGCAGAAGTTGTCAGAGCCAGTCAATACAGAGAGGGGAAAAACACGCTCGCACCTTTTTCATGTATTCATAATAGCGGAACTGTTGTCACCCCCCCCCCCCCCCGGTGAAATAGTTCCTTCTGATAAACTAAGTGGTTGTTCTCCTGCGGAGAGCTCAGCAGGAAGCGTTGTGACCTTGGATAGATCTGCAGATTGTCATTATCGAAAGCGAATGAATGCCCATGAGACTGTGAGAGTGCCTGGGCAAGATACAGCGCCACAAAGGGGTGACTAAGGTTTCGAGCTATTTCCACGGTTACCTGATTTCCGTCATAGCAGGTCGGTAGGAGAGACTCACTGGATCTATCTGGTTGAGCTGCCATGTCACAGGGGCCAGGGAGACGAGCCATTCGACGGACATCCATTCCATCTCCATCTTGACCACAGGAGACCGCCCGCAGCCACAAAGGGTACTCGGGTCAAGGGAGGGTGATACACAAGGGAAGGAAAATACTGAAAAGATTGCCCTTTGCACGGAAAACGGGACAAGGAAGGCGTTGCGAGCCCGGATTTAGCGGGCGCAAGCCACCATATCAGTGGCGTTCTTAAGGGCCGGCGCGACCCGGAATTGGACACTGACGTGGACACACGGATCGAGCGCATGAGTGAATGCCAGGCAGTGAGTGGCTGGCATGTGCCTCTGTTCTCTTATAACTTTCATGTCTCACCTGCCTTCACTAGTCAAGGTTCTGCATAGGGGGAAGTCATCATACTCACCAATATACACATCCATCCATGGCAGGCAGCGCCCTGGGCCATCGTAGTGGAAAATATCCGAGTCGTATCTCGGACTATCTCCCAAATTCGGGCTGTACCACCACCTGCAGCGACTTCAAGACTGTTCCATAGGCACTCTGGTTAACTACGTAGTCGTCACTCTTCTCTCATCCTCTCATCGAGTGGCTTACTCAGGTCGAGCACTTCTGATGCTCGAAGCCCATGGCTACTTTGCGAAGGACTGCCAGTGTCGGCCAGCCCATTGTTATGCAGAATCATGGCAGAGTAAATTTGTAAATTTTCATGAGTCCACAAGTACAAGATATTGAAGTTAGTTTTGGGCGCTCGTAGTAGAAAGGGGTACGCCAGCGCAACCAACATCCGCATCACGGTGGATCTCGTATCTCAGGCTGCCAGCGACTCGAGACTTAGTATGCCGGTCGACCGGAACTTGAACGTCCAATGCGCCCTCGATACCCTCTTGCCTAATCCGTGACAGGCGTTCCTGGATGATCCAGGTTTGTGGGTCCTCATATCCATCTGCTGACTAGCGGCGACCGTGCGACCCGTGCAACGTGCAAAGCACGGGCAGTCGCTAGATTTATCTATTAGTTTTTACTCCACGCAAGGTCGTCCATCAGAGGCAGTTCCGCGTGTTACATCGCAGGGCTAAGGCGTTAATCTGTTCTGACTGTACGCAGGATACCACATACACATACGCAACGGACAGGAACAACTGTTATACTCCCAAAGAGGCAAAGCCCCAAAGAGGAAGCAAAACGAAAGAGGAAGATCACGTAACATCGCTGAACTTGAATTGTGAAGGGCGCAAAGTGGGCGTCAATCTAAGGAACCCATGGCCGGCCCAGTTTTTCATAAAAGGGCGCACCTTGAATTAGGAGAATCCGTCGCCCACAGCGCTCGGTTTACAACATGAATTCAGCGGATAACGATAAGAAAGGGAAGGGGGTGGCACCAGTCAGCTCCCAGCCTGTGGTATGAAATTCTCCCTGTCCCCTGCGTGTCGAGTGTAGATGCCAATGCTCAATTTCGTCCCTGAACCCGAAGCCCGTTCCCCCGATGTCGGCAGGCGGTAACAGAAACGTTCTGAATCGCGAAATCGGAGACGACGGAAAGCGCGACTGGAGCTTTGACTTAAATGAAGACCCCAGAGATCCGCCTAACCTTTGTGTGTACCACATATATCGATCAACCTACGCAAGCCCTTGTTGTATGCTGACCATAGTTTCTCGTTTCCTACGCAGACGACCAGGCCTTTTGGTGCCCCTGTGTCTTTTACGGCCAGAACAAGCAGCGTCTCCGCCATTTGGAGACCCATGGCGTCCCTCTCCCAGGGGGAGGCAAAAAATACAACGACTACTGCTGTGATTATGTCTGCCTCTCTTTTTTTTTCTTCCGGCCGTGCCTGCAGGTAGGCTTTCACAATTACGACGAGTCACCAGTGGGGTCCCATCTCACCTAGGGCTCAGGGTTCTACTCGTCAAGACATCCGCAACCGCTACAGTATTCGCGGCAGTTTCAGAGATGATTGTTACACCTCCTGGTGTTGCTATGCCCGTGCGCTCGTGCAGGAACGACGGGAACTCGAGCTTGAGGAGAACAGTTTCTAATGGGGTGAGGGCAATCGCATACCCGAAGGGGAACACCAATGTTTACTGATTGTACTGCCCTTTTGTTTTATCGGGTTATTCACAGTCTTATTATCTACTATTTCAACCAGAATTTCGTTCGTTGTGGACGTTGTCCCACATACATGCAGTAGCGATGCCAGTATGTGAGTAAGATCTACTTAAGGTACAACGTCTGCTCCGGGGTATGGACCTATAAATGTGTTCAAATTGGGTAATTATGGACATCGACAATAGCGAAATCATAATTCAAAGTATACGGGGTAGTACTCGCTCCAGCGACACACGGCTGAGCATGTGTTCGGGGGATGTTCACAAGCAATCGTTAAAGTAATCCGATCGATAAATATAAGCAAAGGCGAGAATGGACCTGATCGAATCGTCGTTGCTAGAAATGCTGGACGGCGCGGAGCGGGATTTTTGATGAGGGCCATTGCGCGCGATATATTATTTCATGCGCAAGAGATGCACCTCCGCCACTTGAGAGTGTTTATATCGCGGGGGAGTAACATGTCAGTCCAGGAAAACAATAGATGCATATGGCACTCGAGAAACTCAAGTGCCCACGCCGTTTGACGAACGATATGAGGGCCCCCATGAAGATTTCCCAAAGTTATCGCGTATCCCGTTGCTGACTTGACGACGAGCGTAGAATATCATCGAACGTGGGAGTTCGCTTCACAAAAGCCAATAGGACAAGAGAAGTGCTTCTAGGAAGGTGAAGAGATCCTTTGGATGACTAGACAACCACTATGCCGTAGGTCTAATGTGGGGCTGAAAGAATGGCATACTTCCGCTTCGACTTCAAAGATACGGCAAAGCATAACGCTCATTATCCCTCCACCCAACAGTTACTTCAGTTAAACTATGCAGGTCTTCTCTCGTGGTGAGCTTTGCACGGGCTCTGAGACGTCTAAGGTTGTGCCCAATAGTAAGACGTGAGAGAAGCAAATTTGTGTGTGCTGACACAGCACTGAATGTGATTAATCCTCCAAACAAACACCAACACAAACACACAACAAACACGTCAATGGTGACACGTGCTTGGTGGGGCCGCGCAAACGTCGCAAACGTGTGTCAACAGCGTGAACTCAAACTCTCAAACTCACAACTCACAACTCTAGTCCTTTCTGTCATATACATCCCCAGCGACAAGGCGAACCCATCCAAGTTGTCATCCACAAAAAAGGTATCAAAACGATACAAACTCGATCCATCTTATGGATATGATGCAGGTTGTCCCACATGCTTATACACTCAGTCTTTTGCGACTCTGGCATGCCACCTAGGATGCTCGGAATCTCTCACCCGCTTAATCCACCACAATCATGCTGTAAACAACTAGAGGGCCTACATTGATGAAGACTTGGGTGTTTGGAATTTCTGGTGTAGCCAGTGCGTCAATCTCGGAATTTCTCGGATACTCAGGCTCTCAAATTCCTTTGGTTTCATGGAAAAAATCTAGTTCAAACTGGTTTCCTGCACGGCGACGCTGATCATGTAATTAAGCGCTCAGAGTCCCTATCTTAGACTATTCCACCTCACCTGCGACCATTGTCGTCCCTGGTGGCCGCCTGGGAGGTTGGGTGTGCCTGCGTTGTAGCCTTGGCCACTGCAGACCTAAGCCATTTCCCGACAGCGACAGCGACCCCTGCGGCAACCTTCACCGCAGGGTGCGCGAGTATCGTACCATTGACACATGCAGAGATACCAGGTAACAACACGATGCTACCCATTATGATGAGCACCGTCGAGACGCTGGACATCACTTTGGGATGCTTGGTAATGAGACGGTGCACTGCCTTGCGCGGATCTAGCAGCCAGGGGCGTTCGTCTGCCATATCACCGCCCGTCAACCACGTGACCGGAATCGCATCACTCAAAACTGACCAATACTGGAAGTATTTTCACATGGCATTACCGCCCGGAGGACGGGAATAATTGGCGAGGCTGGTGGGCGGGTGGGAGCAGTGGTGATGGTGCTACCGCTCGTCGGTGCATTTGTGGAGATCGAGACGTTATGTGGCTCCTGACAGTCGTTCGCGTTCGGTATGTGCAAGATAAGTGCTCTATCCGCCACGGGAATTCCCTCACTGACCTGGTGGACCGTGAGGGATTCTCGGGGTGGTATCATCTGGACTCTGGCGTGGTCTGTCTTTCCATCTATTGGGGGAGTCTATGGAACAGGAGCAAAAAGAACACAGGATTGTCGACGCACCAGACGTTATGGACAACATGTCCTCTTTCTGGTCTGCATTCGAGTTGTTGAGACTGTGTAACAGCTCCGGCGACTCGGAGGAGATGGGGGTAGAAATATGGTGCATGACTTGTTGGTGGATTGAAATAGAGGAGACACGGGGGGAGGAAGTGTAGAAAGTGTAGGAGAGTGTGTGCACAGAGACTAGCGGGAAACTACTAAAAGCACGGGCTAACTAAAAACGAGGTGGATTATATCTGCTTAGGTGAGACGCACTCACTAAGTTGACGTGAGATGGGAAATCATCACCTCCCAGGAATCGGCGCACATCGAATCGGAATCCAATTGGAATCCATTAGCGAATACCAAAAAGCAAATTACGCCCATCTTTGGTCGGCCTCGATCGTAGATCTGTGCTAGCTTAAACATTTCCGTCAGCCGCTCGACGAGAAACCCACCTTGGCCGTCACCTAACCCCCCCCACGCGCTTAATTAAACCACCCTTCCTTTTCTTCCTTCACCGGCTCTCCTCCATCCCCATTTATTTATCAAGAAAGTGCAGAATTCGCACTCTCACTGGTTTTGAACAGCCCATCGATTAAGCGCCCACCACACCACGACATCAACATCAACCTCGTTGTCCACGCCGGTACATTCACTTGTGGGCAACTTTACAACATAATCCAAGAATTCTGGATGATTAGCCAATCATATTTTGGGATTTTCCCCCTGAATTGAATCCCTAATACAAGTGAGGATGGTCTGAGGAATTGGCCTGCATAAGGAAAATGATGACTAATTTTGGGCCTTTTTTCCGCCAGACTTGGAGAGCTTGCTGGCTCAGCCTGACTAATCTTGACTAAGCCACCAAAATGGGACAGTCTTCACCCTGGGCTTACTAAGCATGAATTTGTGTGTCTCTGAACTGCTTACTAAGCAGAAAAATCGAACATGCAAGTCTAAACATTGCAAATAAGTATCTTACACACTTTACAATATTATTTTCTCTGCTAAAATTCTGGAAAAAAAAGGGTTTTGACTCTGGCTAAAAAATACCCTCATGCCTTTTGGGTTGCTTATTTAATTAAAAAACTCGCAACTCTCCCACACCTTCTGGCACACTTTTTGGGCAGCACTATGGAATATTATTTTCTCTGCCAAAAAAATTGATAGAATTTTGGAAAAAAAAAAGGTTTTTACTCTGGCTCAATAACTGCCTTGCAGATAAACCTTCAAAATATTGTTTTCTCTGCCAAATATCAACTAGAAATTTCCAAAAATATTGGTGTTTAATATCACCAACAATATTTATTATGGACAAGTTTGAAAAATAACTGCCTTTGCAAATAATCACTTCACAGATAATTCTGAATATTATTATCTCTGCTAAATATCAAACGATTTCAGAAAATGATTGATTTTGATGTAGAAAACTTTACAATGTATTTTTTCTCACTGATATATTGACTAAAAAATCATAAAATATTAGATTTAATATAGAAAACAGGGAATCTATTTTTCCATGGTAAAATACAGCTAAGAAATTAAGAAAATACAGGGGGAGAGATATGGAAATAGCTAAAGATTGCATAAAATAGTAAGAAAGGGAAAGATTAAGATAGGGAAAGGGAGTGATGGGGAAGGAGGGTAGTAAAAAAGGAGGGTAATAGGGAAGGGGGGTGATATAATGAGCAGGAGGGTAATGGGTAGGGGGTAATAAGAATGGATGGGGATAGGAAGAGGAATAAATAAGTGTAATATAGATATGGGTGATATGGGTAGTGAAATATAGATAAATATAATATAAACAAGGGTAATATAGATAGGGGTGATAGGTGTAATTTAAGTGAGAGTGAAATATATGGGGATGATATACATTGGGGTGATATATATGAGGAAGGCAATATAGATAGATGCAATATGGATGGGTGTAATATGAAAAGGGGTAATGTGAAAGAGGGTGAATAAAGGGGTGATATTGTTAAGATGGACATCTGTGTGGCAAGTCCTGGAGTGGATAGTCACACTCAGGGGTTTGGTAGAACCAGATAAGACATTACTAGGGGCACATAATGCTTAGGACAATTACAGACTTAGAGAGCACATGTTAGCATATGGACTTCATGGACATCTATATAGTTATGATACCCTAGAATAATGTGCTTACACCTATGGCTGATCTAAATACCTTCTTTTATACCCTGGGTTTATTGCTATATAATTAAACTATTTTAGGGTGACATTTACATGTACTGTTTTTACAATCACTTAGCTGCTATCATGTATGGACCTTTTATCCTTATTCTACACTTATATGTACATTTGCTTAGCTTGAGGGTATGAGTGAAGTCATAGGACTGTTTCTGCATTAGGATACACTGTAGATGTGATATTATAGACACCTCTACTCACTCCTTAGGGTGTCATGTACACATGTTGACCATAGAAAGTATAAATACACCTTTGGGAGAGAGCAAGATGCCTTATCTCCTACAGAGTCCTTTCTCTCTTTTACCTCTTCAGCTACAACTTTATCAGATATAAATAGTGATGATACAAAAGGTGATAGAAAAAATGGTAAAAGAATTGTTGGAAAATAAGGCATATGCACATAGGAGAGTGAATAGGATTGCCAATTGAGAGTGGGCAAACATGGGCCCTTCCTAGATAGTAAGTACAAGAATATTTATACTACTCTAAATGTTTGTATGGTCAGTAAGAAATAGCAGGAAATCAGTAGGGTGCTCAAATAATGTGAACCTAAGATAAGCCATATAGTTGAATTTTAAGAATGATGAGAAGCAGGGGTTTGGGGTGCAGCCCCAACAAGGCTAAGTCCCATGCCATAGGCATGGACATAACCTTGTCCCTAATACAAGTGAAGACGGTCCCAGGAACTGGCCCAAAAGAAGTAAATTTGTTAAACCCAAGAAGGCAATTATTTACATAAGCACTTACTCAGGCTTAGTCACAAGCCAGGAATGTCATGAAAAGTTTAAGAATGTTGTAACTCCCACACTTTTGGGTGCCTATGTCATGCTGGACGGAGCGTGGCAGTTCTGTCGGTGTTTCTGTCTGGCAGCCTTCTTGGCTGTTCGTTCTATTGCTATGAGGGGTAGGGCATCTGGCCTGTCTCTTGTCTTTCTGTTGTAAGTGTAGGATGATATCTGCGTCAGTGACCGTCGTCTTGGTCGTCTTCTGTGGAGTTCTAATGCCTTGTTAGAACGGCTGTGGGTAGTGGCGGTGCTGGCTGCTGTCGTTCCCTATCTCCTGAAGGAGGAAGGGGATCTAGATGTGAAGGAGTCGATTTGGATACTCAAGACGAGTTTCCAAAGGAAGGGATGTCTGGAGTGCTGATACGCCCTGTATTGCACTTAGTTCGTTGGTATGCCACTAAGGTCGTGAATGGAAGGAGCTGCTCCTTCCTGCTGGGGGTTCTGGTGCAGATAGGGGATTCTATAGAGCACTGAGAGGTCCGTTACTCAGTGACCTTCGTCTGTCTGGAGCGAAGAAAGGCAACGCCTTTCTGAGCGCTTAACTATATGTCGGGGTTTGAAGAGTTCCCAATCGGGACTTGGTTTACTATATATGGTAGATTAAGTGAAACGCGTCACTAAGTTGCTTTAGCAGACCCTAGGGTACGTTCTAGGGCGCAAGTGGGAGGGGAAAGGGGCTGGGAAGCTTCGGATCACTCAGAGGATTGCTCTGAGAATGTCTAGGATTCACAAGAGACCAAGCTTAAGGCTTTTGGTCCCCTTCTATGAGCGTATTTATACATAATTATCTAGGCGGAGTCATCGGCAGTTTATGACGTGTTTCAGCGGCAGTAAGGCCATGAAACTCGTCAGCATATTAGTGTAAGTAGTTTAGTAACGAGCCGAGGCAACACAACAGCAGAAGGGGTCGGCAGGAGTGTAATAACAGTAGGGTAAGGTAGGGAGGGGGAAGTGGTGACGACTCCAGCCGAGCTGTGGGAAATATGTACATATAAGGCAAGAATATTAGTAAGCGTAAGCGTCCCAATAGTCCACCATGACAGCCTAAGTACCAAAAGTGGTATCATTTTCCCATGTATTGGTCCTTTTCTGCCTGCCAAAAATGATGTTACTCCCATGGTTGTGGCTACTGCTTTTTTTCCTCCCACAAGTGTGCTCATGTAAGGCAAAAACTTCCCACTCTCCTTTGGCTGGCACAAACTCTGGACACTTTTTGGGGTTGCTTATTTAAGCCCAAAAACTCGCAAATGAGGTTGCTCCATACTCAGGCCTGCTTACTTAAGCAAGCTCCTGCTTACAAATGACCTGTGCAAGGTAAATAGGTATTTTGCACACTGTAGAATATTATTTTCTTGGCTAAAATTTTGGAAAAAAAACAGGTTTTAACTCTGGCTAAAAAATAACTACCTTTGCAGATAAACAACCACTACTCCCATGTTTCTTGGGTTGCTTATCTAATCCAATAAACTCGCAACTCTCCCACACTCTGGCCCAGAGCACCATAGAATATTATTTTCTTTGCTAAAAGTTGCCAAAATTTCAGAAAAAATTAGGTTTTGATTGTGAATATAAGCATTTACATAACTTTCAGAATTTCAATTTCTCTGTTGGATATGGCTAAAAATTCAGAATATACAGTAATAGGTTTTAACTCTGGCTTGATGCAACAAATAAAATAACTCCCTTTGCAGATAGAGATTGACATAACCTTCAAAATATTGTTTTCTGTGCTGTAGACATTTCAGAAAATATTGCACTTCAATTCTGAATATTATTCTCTCTGCTAAATATCATCAAACTATTTCAGATAATGATTGATTTTGATATAGAAAACTTTACAATGTATTTTTTCTCACTCATATATTAACCCAAAAATTAGAAGATATTGAGTATAATATAGGAAATGTGGAATCTATTTTTCCATGGTAAAATATGGCTAAGAAATCAACAAAATAAAGGGGGAGAGATATAGAAATGGCTAAATTTTTTATAAAATAATGAGAAGAGAAAGATTAAGATAAGGAAAGGGAGTGATAAGGAAGGAGGGTAGTGAAGAAGGAGGGTAATAGGGAAGGGGGGAATATAATGAACAGGAGGGTAATGGTTAGAGGGTAATAAGAATAGGGGGAATGGGAAAAGATGGAATATGAATAAGGGTGATATAGATGGAGGTAATATAGATAGAGGTAATATGGATGGGTTTAGTATACAAAAGGGTAATCTGAAAGAGGGGGAATGAAGGGGGTGATTTAAATGGTGATAATTCTGAAGGTGGTAGAAAAAATAGTAAAATAATTGTTAGAAAAATGAGGCACATGCATACAGGAGAATGGGAGTGAGCAAATATGTGCCCTTCCTGGATAGTAAGTACAAGAATGTTTATCCTACTAAATGTATGCACTGTCAGTAAGAAATAGAAGGAAATCAGTAGGGTGCTAAAATAATGTAAAACCAAGATGATGCACACAAGCTTAATTGCTAGAATAATAATAAGAAGCAGGGGTTTGGGTGCGCAGCCCCAACAAGGTTAAGTCCCATGCCATAGGCATGGATATAACCTTGTTATACTGTATTGTGAAATGCCCACATGATTGTTATGTAATAATCATTACTGACCTGTGATTTGGCTGCTGCTTAGGCGCTACCAAACTCGTGATTGGTGTGGCACACATTTAACTGCACATTTCCACAGTATACGCAAGCTGTGCACACTGACATTTTACCTGAAAGCTGATTTATAATGCATAAATGCATAGGACTGTGTTGAGGAGAGAGAACACAGGGTTTCTGTGCTGCAAATCAAAGTGAGCATTAGAGGGCAGGGGTTCACGGGGTATGGAACCTCTGCATCACAATCTGGTTGTTTGCTGTTGCTTGCTTGCCCTTGTGCTGGGTGCAGTCGAATGATTCTGACAAACTCACACACCCATGGCCCAGGGTAGAGCTCAGTTAATCACCATCCACTATCATCCAACTACTAGTCCTGCTAGGCATGCACATGGCCATATGTCAAACACCACTCACCTGCAGTCCTTCACTCTCTACCCTGTTTGGAAAGACATAAAACTTTGCCATCCAAAGCATGCACCAAGCCTCAGATAAGACCCCCACGAAATAATCATCCTGCATTTATATATATTTCACCCTCTCCACTCTCTTATAATCAACAAGGACCACCATGTCTCCCAAATGCTCCATCATACATAATTCATCTTGTCCTTGCCTCCAATGTCACCCAAACCTTTGATATATACATAGATGTATGCCTATAGATAAACTCAACAAGTTGGATTTAAGAGATTCACTCATCAGCTTGGGCCTGCAGTCATGTGGTAATTAAGATGAGCCTGCAGCAAGGGGCAGGACGTTGAAATGATCTATGTCTTGTGTCTTGATGAGATTGCCCTGACCCAAAAAAGTAACCTCAAGGGTCACACAGTCATGGTTTCGGTCAGAGAAGGACACCCACATTTTCCGTGGTCGGTTTGCATTGCCCCCCAATCCCACTTTTCCCTCCCAGACTAATAATACTTGACCACCGCCTCCACCTATGTTGGAAACCTGGAAACAGCCTGATAAGGGTCCATGCTTTATATGGATGTTATAATGTAATTGTAAGCCATATATAGTTTGCCATGTGAACTTATAAACATGTGATAAGTTGCATGCAAACCTGGTGTATTAGGCGTGCAGTTTGCAGTTTGATAATGGCTTGCTTTATGCTCATCCCTCCCATCTTGTACTATGCCCCGAGGAGGTTGAAATTCACAAGGGACATCAGAATGTCAGTATTGCCATAAATCATTCAACATAATGGGTTTGGTGAGTCATCAGCGGGCTTGCAAGTGACGATGGGAAGACAATCGTTTGAATTTAACTCAGGTGTTGGAATGACTGCATCCAACTCTTGGTACATTTAAATTTCAAGATGCTTTTTTCAACTAACTGCTCAGCTCTGATATAAAACATTTAGATTCACAGCATGAAATTGAGGAAGCTGGTATGCTTGGAAACATGCAATTCCAGAAACCATGAAAACTCTGACCTTTCAACTCATTCAGGAGGCTTGGCCAATATTGATATGGTCCCAGATATGATACCTCATGATTCACCTACTGGTATTGTAGTACTTCATGCTCTCTTTTACTTTTCTGCTGATAATGCCCTAGCTTGACTAGGACCATCCCATCTGCATATGGATGTTGATGCCCCCCTGGCTGGGCTAAGTTTCTTTGGGAGTGGTACATCACAAACTACCAAATGTCACTTAAAGCTCAAATCTGGGTGTAGATTGCACACCATCACCTGCACAGTCTATGGGTTCTGACTCAGTGCCATCCATACATGACCCAAATGTTGACAATATTAGGGTTGAATACCATGACAAATGTGGTCATAGAACTGAAACATTTCACTTGAAGGAATATGGTTTGCATGAGTTCACTGCAATGAAGGCCCTCCAGATGGGGAACCATGGAGACCATTTTGATCACACCTTAATTTTGAAGCTGTGAAGCAGGTGCTGCAGACATCTATGTCAGATAAGCAAACAGATATACTCTTTAACTTAATTCATTGTGCTTCATCTGGGAAGGATCAATTCACACTCACAAATCATGATGAAGCTGTGAAATTGTGGGATCTGGCATTGTACAAGCATATGGGAGTATGTTATACAACTTTCCTTACAACCTTCTAGGGTATCTCACACTTCTATCATCAAGTTTATTAAAGATAAGGTGACAGCTCCATACAAAAATGTGGATCGGACTTTTGAGATCCACTACCATTTGCTTTGGGACTGGGCACTTGATTTACTCAATGATGAACATCTTGTACCTCACTTTGAGTGGGATGTATGCAAGCTCTTTAAGTTCAATGGGGAAGAGTGGGTACAGTGTTTCAATGAGCCGTGGACTTGAAATTGGTGGTGGGACATTCAGGTGCGCAACAACTCCAAGTGTTGTGTTCATTTTCAAAGTCTCAGTGATCCTTCTGTTCTAGTCAAACATTGCGAAAGAGGACCCAACTGGGAAGCCATTTTGCTTTGTTCTGTATGCAGATAAGACCAAACTCTTATCATTTGGGACCACAAAAGGATATCCCGTTGTAGCTTGCTGTGCAAACCTCCCTTCAAATATATGAAATGGTAATGGTCTAGGGGCTGGAAGGGTGGTCGGCTGGCTGCCAATTGTATGTTTGACCATCTATTAGTACTCAGTTCTCATCTTGTGTCATGGTGGACTATTGGGACGCTTATGCTTACTAATTTTCTTGCCTTATATGTACATATTTCCCACAGCTCGGCTGGAGTCGTCACCACTTCCCCCTCCCTACCTTACCCAACTGTTATTACACTCCTGCCGATCCCTTCTGCTGTTGTGTTGCCTCGGCTCATTACTAAACTACTTACACTAATATGCTGACGAGTTTTGTGGCCTTACTGCCGCTGAAACACGTCATAGACTGCCGATGACTCCGCCTAAATAGTTATGTATAAATATGCTCATAGAAGGGGACCAAAAGCCTTAAGCTTGGTCTCTTGTGAATCCTAGACATTCTTAGAGCAATCCTCTGAGTGATTCGAAGCTTCCCAGCCCCCTTTTCCCTCCCCCTTGCGCCCTAGAACGTACCCCAGGGTCTGCAAAGCGACTTAGTGACGCATTTCACTTAATCTACCATATATAGTAAACCGAGTCCCGATTGGGAACTCTTCAAACCCCGACACATACGTTAAGCGCTCAGAAAGGCATTGCCTTACTTCGCTCCAGACAAACTGAAGGTCACTGAGTAATGGACTTCTCAGTGCTCTATAGAACCAGCCTATCTGCGCCAGAACCCCCAGCAGGAAGGAGCAGCTCCTTCCATTCACGACCTTAGTGGCATACCAACGAACTAAGTGCAATACAAGGCGTATCAGCACTCCAGACATCCCTTCCTTTGGATATAGTATCCAAATCGACTCCTTCGCATCTAGATCCCCTTCCTCCTTCAGGAGATAGGGAACGACAGCAGCCAGCACCACCACTACCCACAGCCGTTCTAACAAGGCGTTAGAACTCCACAGAAGATGACCAAGACAACGGTCACCGACACAGATATCATCCTACACTTACAACATAAAGACAGAGACAGGCCAGACGCCTTACCCCTCATAGCAAGAGAACGAGCAGCCAAGGAGGCTGCCAAACAGAAACATCAACAGAACCGCCACGCTCCGTCCAGCATGACATCTTGCTGTAGGTTGAAGGTGATGCTAGAGATACTGGTATAATGGCTTTTGCAGATTTTAGGTGTGTTGTATGGCATGAATCATTTCACATGATGTTAGAATCTATTATTGGATATTCATCTTCTGGATGTTGGCATAAATGTGCTGACAGTATAGAGCATCATTTTTTCCCTTTGATACTTATCCTTTCTGCAGACTATAAAGAACAGTAAGTACATGATTTTTGTTCTTCCCTGAATTTCTGTTTATTATGAGACAGGTGTGTGATGTCATTGACATGGGGAGTCCACAGTCTATGCCCATGCCCAATCTGCCTCATTTCAAGGGATAAGCAGGCTGACCTTTCAGTTTCTTACCCCCTTCACACTGTGAAGGACACAATCAAAATTCTCCACAAGGTTGATAGCTGTCAGCTTGGTTATTGATGGGAAGAACTATTAAAAGATCATGGCCTCCACAACATTAAGGTAAAATCTCTGATGTCCATACCATGCATTTTGATATTAAAGCTCATCATTTAGAATGCTTTCTGGCATGTTCACAACTCTGATGTTCATTGTTATGGTGGACTATTGGGACGCTTACGCTTACTAATATTCTTGCCTTATATGTACATATTTCCCACAGCTCAGCTGGAGTTGTCACCACTTCCCCCTCCCTACTTTACCCTACTGTTATTACACTCCTGCCAATCCCTTCTGCTGTTGTGTTGCCTCGGCTCGTTACTAAACTACTTACACTAATATGCCGACGAGTTTCGTGGCCTTACTGCCACTGAAACTCGTCATAGACTGCCGATGACTCCACCTAAATAGTTATGTATAAATACGCTCATAGAAGGGGACCAAAAGCCTTAAGCTTGGTCTCTTGTGAATCCTAGACATTCTCAGAGCAATCCTCCGAGTGATCCAAAGCTTCCCAGCCCCTTTTCCCTCCCCCTTGCGCCCTAGAACGTACCCTAGGGTCTGCTAAGCGACTTAGTGACGCATTTCACTTAATCTACCATATATAGTAAACCGAGTCCCGATTGGGAACTCTTCGAACCCCGACACATACGTTAAGCGCTCAGAAAGGCGTTGCCTTTCTTCACTCCAGACAGACGAAGGTCACTAAGTAACGGACTTCTTAGTGCTCTATAGAACCCCCCTATCTGCACCAGAAACCCAACAGGAAGGAGCAGCTCCTTCCATTCACGACCTTAGTGGCATACCAACGAACTAAGTGCAATACAAGGCGTATCAGCACTCCAGACATCCCTTCCTTTGGATATAGTATCCAAATTGACTCCTTCACATCTAGATCCCCTTCCTCCTTCAGGAGATAGGGAATGACAGCAGCCAGCACCGCCACTACCCACAGCCGTTCTAACAAGGCGTTAGAACTCCACAGAAGATGACCAAGACGACAGTCACCGATGCAGATATCATCCTACACTTACAACA
>WTXH01000442.1:0-17280 GCA_022376555.1 Russula compacta | reverse complement strand
AAGGAATCACAGATTGGCCCATCCCTACGACAGTCAAAGAACTTAGGGCCTTCCTAGGCTTTGGAAATTTCTACAAAGACTTCATTGATCATTATTCCCTCATTGCGTGACCACTTCATGAACTAACAAAGAAGAGCAAGAAATGGGAATGGAGTCAAAAAGCCGATGAAGCATTCAAATACCTCAAGAATAAATTCACATCCTATCCCATCCTCAGGAATGCTGATCAAACCAAACCATTTACACTAGACACAGATGCATCGGACTATGCCATTGGAGCCACCCTAACACAAGAATTTGAAGATGGACAACACCCAGTTGCATTCTTTTCAAAGTCACTCAATCAAGCGGAACGCAACTATGACATCTATGATAGAGAACTGCTGGCAATAGTATCAGCAGTTGAATTCTTCAAACACTTCCTTCTAGGAGCAAGGCATCAAATCAAAGTACGCTCAGACCATGACAACCTGAAATATTTCCAAGCGGCGCGAAAAGTAACACCCAGACAAGCAAGATGGATGAACTACTTGGCAGACTACGACTTCATCATCCATCACTTTCCAGGAAAACAAAATACCATTGCAGACCTTCTATCATGAAGAAAAGACCTTGAAGAGGGGGTAAATGATGAACAAACTACCATCCTCCCCGACAACCTATTCATTGAACTCTTTACCTCCCAAACGACAACCAAAAGCGACAACAAACCCTCAAAGAAATACATGACGCACCCACAGGTGGCCACCCAGGGATCTCAAACACTTGGGACCTAGTCAAAAGACGTTACCATGGCCCCAAACTTCGAGAATTTGTCGAAAAATATGTCAAGGGATGCGCCAAATGTCAAGAAAATAAAACCATCTGAACCGCAAAAGCCCCCTTACATCACTTCGACACCCCAGTAGAAGAAGGACCTTTCCAATATGTGTCCATGGACTTCATAACAGAATTACCAAAGTCCAAAGGATATGACACCATCCTCACCATCGTGGATCAAGGATGTTCCAAAGCCGTCAAGTTCTTACCCTGTAACAAGGAAATCACTGGAGAAGGAGTGGCACAGCTGTACCTTCAGCACCTCTTCCCCTGGTTTGGAACTCCCAAACGTATCATATCTGACAGAGACCCTCGTTCCACCGGAAATTTCACAAGAACCTTATGCAAAGCGATAGGCACCAAACAAAACCTTAGTACTGTGTTTCACCCTAGAACTGATGGACAAAGCGAATGCATGAATCAATGGGTCAAAACATTCCTGAGACACTTTGTCAATGGAAGACAAGACAACTGGGCTACATATCTTCCAGTGGCGGAATTTGCTCACAATTCATGGAAACATGAAGGAACGTGCCACACACCCCATCAATTAATTATGGGATGTAACCCTCAGGCAATTTGGACAAAAGGAGACGAAGAAGTACCAGCGGTAGATATCAGACTCAAGGAACTAACCAAAGCAAGAGAAATTGCGCATCAAGCCTTACAGAAAAAGACAGCCATAACGAAACCAGTCAGAACATTCAAGGCTGGAGACAAAGTCTGGCTAGATGCACGAAACATAAAGACGAAGGCACCATCAAAGAAGATGGAACCAAACGCTTAGGACCCTTCATTATCAAGAAAAAGATATCTCCGGTCGCTTACCAACTCGACTTGCCAGCACACATGCATATACATCCAGTGTTTCATGTGGATCTATTATCGCCCCATATGGAAACCATAGAGTATGGCATCCCATTCAAGCGCCCAGCACCTGAAACCATTGAAGGAGAAGAAGAATACGAAGTAGATGAAATCATTGCAGAAAGGAAACATGGCCGAAAAAGACAACGGCAATACCTAGTCAAATGGAAGGGCTACCCCACATCGGACAATTCATGGGTCAGCAGCAATGACCTGCACGCGCTGGAACTACTTAGTGAATTCCACCGATCGCAATCACCCACCCAGCTATAAAAACCCCCTCTGAACTACCTTCAAACGACAGCAGTGAACCATCACTACTACATTTCCACTCCCACAAAAACAAACCACCCAACAACACCCTCTCACCCTAACAAAACCTCACCACCACTCGCAACCATTCAGTCCTCAAACCCAACACAATGTCCATCTTCCCCACCTCCTGTGAACGCACCACCCCCCTATGCACCACCACCAACCGGTTCGCTCTCCTTGACCTTGAAAATTATACCAATAGTGATGCCTATGAGGTTCGCTCCCCAAGCGCCTCTCCTCCTCCCCTTGAACCCGCCACCACAACTCCCACCTCCTCCACCATCGAATCACCCCCAGTTCGAGCCAACCTCGACGACCTCCTCGCTGCCATCGACTGGACCACTCACCGAGAGCTCCACTCCCCCAGTAACCTCTCCCTCAATGACAAAGAACCAAGAGGTACAGACCAACATATCACTGTACACTTGGACAACACTCCAACAGATCACATCCGTGCAGCCCTTCAAGCCCTTCACTACAAACGCACCTGTGCCTATGACGAGGGGGAGGAGGAGGACGAGAGGGTCTGGACTACCAATGAGAACAAGAGGGAGAACAGAGAGCAGAGAGAGAACCAAGCAGAGGAAGATGACCCCCATCCTGGACCAGGATGGATCGAGACCACTAATGAACCCTTCGCACTCCCTACCATTACAGGAGGGGCCCTCTTCGCCCCCTACCACAAGTACCACCTCGACAACCCAAAATATCCCCTCGTTAGCACCACTCTTCACAAAGGTGAAGAGGTATTCACCACCCTACTTCGTCCCATCCCGGTACCACACAAGAGCCCATACCTCACACCAGCGCAGAAGCGCATCTTTTCAGGAAGAGAGCCCTTCGCCCGAAAAGTAACCGAAGTCGCCACTGAAGAAGAGGACGAGTCATTCCTCTCGGGTCTATTGGCTTACAGGATGTGGGAAAGGGAGGTAATGTACACCCAGCAAGAGCTTGCCCGGGTGAACAACAAACTGGCCTTCCAGAAAATCAGGATGATGGAGTGGTATGGAGCGCTCCAGGATGCTGATGGGTATAGAGATTGGCCACAGGTCTCCAGGATTACAACCCCTGGGGAAATGGAGAACAAGAGGCCCTCAGGCAAGTCCTGAAAGGGTTTCGAGTCCCTCTCCATCTGCGCACCAGGAAGGTGGAAGGGGACTGGGGATTCGAAGATAAGGAAGTCCCCGTTCGCAAAAACAAGGTCAAGAAGTGCTCAAATGTCGCAGCACCACCCACTATCGCCGCCACTGCCCCCAAAGAGTCAACCACAACCAGCAAAGACTCTGAACAGGGGATCATGTCATGGTGGACTATTGGGACGCTTACGCTTACTAATATACTTGCCTTATATGTACATATTTCCCACAGCTCGGCTGGAGTCGTCACCACTTCCCCCTCCTTACCTTACCCTACCGCTATTACACTCCTGCCGATCCCTTCTGCTGTTGTGTTGCCTCGGCTCATTACTAGATTACTTACACTAATATGCCGACGAGTTTCGTGGCCTTACTGCGCTGAAACGCGTCATAGACTGCCGATGACTCCCTAAATACTTGTGTATAAATACGCTCATAGAAGGGGACCAAAGCCTTAAGCTTGGTCTCTTGTGAATCCTAGACATTCTCAGAGCAACCTCCGAGTGATCCGAAGCTTCCCAGCCCCTTTTCCCTCCCACTTGCGCCCTAGAACGTACCCTAGGGTCTGCTAAGCGACTTAGTGACGCGTTTCACTTAATCTACCATATATAGTAAACCGAGTCCCGATTGGGAACTCTTCGAACTCCGACACATACGTTAAGCGCTCAGAAAGGCGTTGCCTTTCTTCGCTTCAGACAGACGAAGGTCACTGAGTAACGGACCTCTCAGTGCTCTATAGAATCGCCCTATCTGCACCAGAACCCCAGCAGGAAGGAGCAGCTCCTTCCATTCACGACCTTAGTGGCATACCAACGAACTAAGTGCAATACAAGGCGTATCAGCACTCCAGACATCCCTTCCTTTGGACACTCGTCTTGAGTATCCAAATCGACTCCTTCACATCTAGATCCCCTTCCTCCTTCAGGAGATAGGGAACGACAGCAGCCAGCACCGCCACTACCCACAGCCGTTCTAACAAGGCGTTAGAACTCCACAGAAGACGACCAAGACGACGGTCACGACGCAGATATCATCCTACACTTACAACAGAAGACAGAGACAGGCCAGACGCCCTACCCCTCATAGCAACAGAACGAACAGCCAAGGAGGCTGCCAGACAGAAACATCGACAGAACCGCCACGCTCCGTCCAGCGTGACAGCTTGGGCCTAGTACAACTGCACCACACTACATAAACAAAGTAGACACACAGTAGTCTAGGCATGTGGGTCTGACTGCATAAGTACCTGTTGTGGCTCTGGGTGTGATGCCCACAGTCAAAATATCCATGCCCTAGCTACTTAGTCATGCGCCAATCATCTAGGTGCTAATCAGAGACTCTGCGGACCCACTAGAGTGGCAGACATTTCACATCTGCATCCTCTAGGAAGTGGCTGCTGGCTCATCTCTGACATGACTCCCTGGACTGCAGTAGCACTTCAGCGGTATTAGGACACTATAAAAGCCTTACAATTATTCCATACATAGAAGTGCACACAGAGTGTCATGCTGGACGGAGCGTGGCAGTTCTGTCGATGTCTCTGTCTGGCAGCCTTCCTGGCTGTTCATTCTCTTGCTATGAGGGGTAGGGCATCTGGCCTGTCTCTGTCTTCCTGTTGTAGGTGTAGGATGATATCTGCATCGGTGATCGTCGTCTTGGTTGTCTTCTGTGGAGTTCTAATGCCTTGTTAGAACAGCTGTGGGTAGTGGCGGTGCTGGCTGCTGTCGTTCCCTATCTCCTGAAGGAGGAAGGGGATCTAGATGCGAAGGAGTCGATTTGGATACTGTATCCAAAGGAAGGGATGTCTGGAGTGCTGATACACCTTGTATTGCACTTAGTTTGTTGGTACGCCACTAAGGTCGTGAATGGAAGGAGCTGCTCCTTCCTGCTGGGTTTCTGGTGCAGATAGGGGGATTCTATAGAGCACTGAGAAGTCCGTTACTCAGTGACCTTCATCTGTCTGAAGTGAAGAAAGGCAATGCCTTTCTGAGCGCTTAACATATGTGTCGGGGTTGAAGAGTTCCCAATTGGGACTCGGTTTACTATATATGGTAGATTAAGTGAAATGCGTCACTAAGTCGCTTAGCAGACCCTAGGGTACGTTCTAGGGCGCAAGTGGGAGGGAAAGGGGCTGGGAAGCTTCGGATCACTCGGAGGATTGCTCTGAGAATGTCTAGGATTCACAAGAGACCAAGCTTAAGGCTTTTGGTCCCCTTCTATGAGCGTATTTATACATAACTATTTAGGCGGAGTCATCGGCAGTCTATGACAGTCTCAGCGGCAGTAAGGCCACGAAACTGTTGGCATATTAGTGTAAGTAGTTTAGTAATGAGCTGAGGCAACACAACAGCAGAAGGGATCGCAGGAGTGTAATAACAGTTGGGTAAGGTAGGGAGGGGGAAGTGGTGACGACTCCAGCCGAGCTGTGGGAAATATGTACATATAAGGCAAGAAAATTAGTAAGCATAAGCGTCCCAATAGTCCACCATGACATGATCCCCTGTTCAGAGTCTTTGCTGGTTGTGGTTGACTCTTTGGGGGCAATGGCAGCGATAATGGGTAGTGCTGCGACATTTTGAGCACTTCTTGGTCTTGGTTTTGCGGATGGGGACTTCCCTATCTTCGAATCCCCAATCTCCTTCCACCTTTCTAGTGTGCAGATGCAGGGGGACTCAAAACCCTTTCAGGACTTGCCTGAGGGCCTCTTGTTCTGCGTTTCCCCAGGGGTTATAATCCTGGAGACCTGTAGCCAGCCTCCTGTATCCATCAGCATCTTGGAGCACTCCATACCACTCCATCAACCTGATTTTCTGAAAGGTGAGTTTGCTGTTCACCCGGGCAAGCTCTTGCTGGGTGTACATGACTTCCCTTTCCCACATCCTATAGGCCAACAAACCGGAGAGGAATGACTCATCCTCTTCTTCTGTGGCAACTTCTGTTACTTTTCGCGAGAAGGGCTCTCTTCCCAAAAAGATGCGCTTCTGCGTTGGTGTGATGTATGGGCTCTTGTGTGGTACCGGGCTGGGACGAAGGAGGGTGGTGAATACCTCCCTCCTTGCGAAGAGTGGTGCTGACAAGGGGGTACTTTGGGTTGTCGAGGTGGTATTTGTGGTAGGGGGCGAAGAGGGCCCCTCCTGTAATGGTAGGAAGTGTAAATGGTTGGTTAGTGGTTTCGATCCATCCTGGTCCAGGATGGGGGTCGTCTTCATCTGCTTGACTCTTTCCCTGCTCTCTGTTCTCCCTCTTGTTCTTGTTGAGGGTCCAGATCCTCTCGTCCTCTTCCTCCCCCTCATCGTAGGCACAGGTGCGTTTGTAGTGAAGGGCTCAAAGGGCTGGCGGATGTGATCTGTTGGAGTGTGGTCCAGGTGTATGGTGATATGTTGGTCTGTACTTCCTGGTTCTTTGTCGTTGGGGAGAGGTCGCTGGGGAGTGGGATCGTGTTGGGTGGTCCAGTCGATGGCAGCGAGGAGGTCGTCAAGGTTTGCTCGGATTGGGGCTGACTCGACGGTGGTGGAGGTGGGAGTTGTGGTGATGATTCAAGGGGAGGAGGAGAGGCGCTTGGGGAGCGAACCTCATAGGCATCACTATTGGTATAATTTTCAATGTCAAGCAGAGCGAACCGGTTGGTGGTGGTGCATAGGGGGGTGGTTCGTTGCAGGAGGTGGGGAAGATGGACATGTTGTTGAGGACTGAATGGTTGTGAGTGGGGGGAGTTTGTTTAGAGTGAGGGGGTGTTGTTGGAGAGTTGGTTTGGAAGTGTAGTAGTGGTGATTCACTGCTGTCGTTTGAAGGTAGTTTGGAGGGGGTTTTTATAGCTGGGTGGGCGATTGCGATCGGTGGAATTTGCTGAGTAGCTCTGGTGCATGTAGGTCATTGCTGCTGACCCATGAATTGTCCGATGTGGGTAGCCTTTCCATTTGACTAAGTATTGTCGTTGTCTTTTTCGGCCATGTTTCCTTTCTGCAATGATTTCATCACTTCGTATTCTTCTCTCCTTCGATGGTTTGGGTGCTGGGCGCTTGAATGGGATGCCATACTCTATGGTTTCCATATGGGCGATAATAGATCCACATGAAACACTGGATGTATATGCATGTGTGCTGGCAAGTCGAGTTGGTAAGCGACCGGAGATATCTTTTTCTTGATAATGAAGGGTCCTAAGCGTTTCGGTTCCATCTTCTTTGATGGTGCCTTCGTCTTTATGTTTCGTGCATCTAGCCAGACTTGTCTCCAGTCTTGAATGTTCTGACTGGTTTCGTTATGGCTGTCTTTTTCTGTAAGGCTTGATGCGCAATTTCTCTTGCTTTGGTTAGTTCCTTGAGTCTGATATCTACCGCTGGTACTTCTTCGTCTCCTTTTGTCCAAATTGCCTGAGGGTTACATCCCATGATTAATTGATGGGGTGTGTGGCGCGTTCCTTCATGTTTCCATGAATTGTGAGCAAATTCCGCCACCGGAAGATATGCAGCCCAGTTGTCTTGTCTTCCATTGACAAAGTGTCTCAGGAATGTTTCGACCCATTGATTCATGCGTTCGCTTTGTCCATCAGTTCTAGGGTGAAACACAGTACTAAGGTTTTGTTTGGTGCCTATCGCTTTGCATAAGGTTCTTGTGAAATTTCTGGTGAAACGAGGGTCTCTGTCGGATATGATACGTTTGGGAGTTCCAAACCAGGGGAAGAGGTGCTGAAGGTACAGCTGTGCCACTCCTTCTCCGGTGATTTCCTTGTTACAGGGTAAGAACTTGACGGCTTTGGAACATCCTTGGTCCACAATGGTGAGGATTGTGTCATATCCTTTGGACTTTGGTAATTCTGTTATGAAGTCCATGGACACATATTGGAAAGGTCCTTCTTCTACTGGGGTGTTGAAGTGATGTAAGGGGGCTTTTGCAGTTTGGATGGTTTTATTTTCTTGACATTTGGCGCATCCTTTAACATATTTTTCAACAAATTCTCAAGTTTGGGGCCGTGGTAGCGTCTTTTGACTAGGTCCCAAGTGTTTGAGATCCCTGGGTGGCCACCTGTGGGTGCATCATGTATTTCTTTGAGGGTTTGTTGTCGCTTTTGGTTGTCATTTGGGAGGTAAAGAGTTCAAATGAATAGGTTGTCAGGGAGGATGGTAGTTTGTTCATCATTTACCCCCTCTTCAAGGTCTTTTCTTCGTGATAGAAGGTCTGCAATGGTATTTTGTTTTCCTGGAAAGTGATGGATGATGAAGTCGTAGTCTGCCAAGTAGTTCATCCATCTTGCTTGTCTGGGTGTTACTTTTCACGCCGCTTGGAAATATTTCAGGTTGTCATGGTCTGAGCGTACTTTGATTTGATGCCTGGCTCCTAGAAGGAAGTGTTTGAAGAATTAACTGCTGATACTATTGCCAGCAGTTCTCTATCATAGATGTCATAGTTGGTTCCGCTTGGTTGAGTGACTTTGAAAAGAATGCAACTGGGTGTTGTCCATCTTCAAATTCTTGTGTTAGGGTGGCTCCAATGGCATAGTCTGATGCATCTGTGTCTAGTGTAAATGGTTTGGTTTGATCAGCATTCCTAAGGATGGGATAGGATGTGAATTTATTCTTGAGGTATTTGAATGCTTCGTTGGCCTTTTGACTCCATTCCCATTTCTTGCTCTTCTTTGTTAGTTCATGAAGTGGTCGTGCAATTAGGGAATAATGATCAATGAAGTCTTTATAGAAATTCCAAAGCCTAGGAAGGCCCTGAGTTCTTTGACTGTCATAGGAATGGCCAATCTGTCATTCCTTTGACTTTGACTGGATCCATTTTGACGCGTCCACTTCCTACTAGCATCCTAGATATTCTACTTCCGTTTTGTGGAAGTCGCACTTTTCTGGTTTGAGATAGAGGTCATTTTCTTGTAAGACTTCTAGGACCTTGATTACTTCTTTGTAGTGGTCCTCCCAAGTTCCATCAGTGGCGATGAGGATGTCATCCATGTAGATGAACACATTCCCTTTGGCTAGTTGATCTCTGAAGATGAAGTCCATCATGCTCTGGAAGGTGGCGGGGGCGTTCCTCATTCCAAAGTACATTACTTTTGGTTGAAAGAAGCCTCTGTTTGTTTTAAAGGCTGCTTTATGTTGATCTTCTGGTTGGATGAGGATGTTATTGTACCCCCAACGTACATCGAACTTGGTGAAGTGTTTCTTTCCTGCAAGTCGAGGTATTAGGTCTCTAATCAAAGGTAGGGGGTAGTTGTTTGGGATTGTCCATCATTGAGCTTTCTATAGTCCTGGACTGGTCACAGTTTTCCATCCTTCTTTTTGACAAAGAAGAAAGGGGAGGCATATGGCGATTTGGAAGGTTCAATGTATTTCTTTTCTTGGTGTTCCTTTAAGAATCTTCCAATGCTTCTTGTTCTTTGGGTGAAAGGGGGTAGACTTTACAGTCAAATGATGCTGGAGCATCTGGTTTTAGATCTATAGCATGGTCCCAAGGTTTTGATTCTGGGATTCGCTTGGATGCTTCTTCACTGAAGACTTTCTTGAATGGGTGGTATTTTCTGGTACTATTTGATCCCAGGTTTTCTTGTCTTTCTTTTCGGCTTCCTGGATCGCTAATTGTGTAGAGGTGGTTGTTTTCCGGATTTGGGAAAGCACCTTCCATTTGTGGGCATCCATGGTAGATGCCACAATGCTTCCCTCAACGGTTCCTTTCTTCCAATCTATCTTTGGTTCATTAGTGGCTAGGAAGGGATATCCTAGGATGATATTGTCATGTCCTAAGTTGGTGACAAAGAAGGGGAATTTTTTTGTGATTCCTTGATGTCGAATTTCAAGTTTTACTTTGTCAGTAATTTTTCCAGCCTGGTTGATGGTTCCATCAACGTTCCTGGCGATTCTTGGTTTCTGGAGAGGTACTGTGGGGATTTGGAACTTCTTTATGAGTTTGTGGTGGATGAAATTTTCTGTGGCTCCGCTGTCCACTAGTGCTGTTGCGTCGGCCCTTCTGTTCCGTAAACATAGTATTATTTGAGTTTGTACTGATCGAATCTTGGGTACAAATACGTTATTTGTGAACAGTGCCCGAATGATGGCCGTGTCATTCAGGCGGTCAAAAAATCCACTCCTTTGGCTTGCATCGCATTCATCCACTGCACCTTCTTGTCGTTGGAGAAGGTGACCATTCTATTAACCATATCTTCGATTTCATCCACTTCTTGAGATTCTTCTTCGGCTTCTTCCATTTCTTCGTCTTCTTCTTCTTCATAGTATTCTTCGTTACTTTGGACCATCTTAATGTAGATGGTTTCTGGGGTGGCCTTTTCTTGGTAGGACAGTTCTTGGCCATGTGTCCTTGTTTGCTACATTCGAAGCATCGTCCTTCTTCTCTGTGTTTCTTTTAGCTTCGTCTGTGTCTGCTTTCTTGATGGTATCTACTTGCATAGGAGTACCATTGGTGTAAGGGCGTCTTTGGGTGAACTGGGATTTAGGGGGTGTGGCGGCATGGCGGGGTGGTGGTCTTTTAGGTCCCCAGTTTGGCATAGGCCATTTCCCTTCTCCAAAGATCAGGTTTTCTTGCTCCTGTACTTTGGATTCCTTCTGGACAGCCTGGACATATTCATCAAAGGTGGTTAGTCCAGGGTGCATTCTGAGCATTCGTCGTCCCAAGCCAGATGGTAGTCCTTGTAAGAACATCTGTAGTGTTCCTGGAGCATCCAGGGCATATCCAGCTTTAGTGGCTAGGTTTCTGAACTGAGCTATATATCCATCTAGGTCTCCTTGTTTCATTCTGAGCTGTTGAAGCATAGTGGTGGCTTTGGTGACCTTGTGGATATTGGTGAAAGCAGCTGTAAAAGCTGTTTCAAATTTGGCCCAGTGGACTTCGTCTTGCATAGGTATATTGTTGGTGTGGAGCTGATTACTGAGGTGATCAACTCGTTGGTAGACCCAATCATCGACTAGGGGTCCTCTGATGTAGGATAAGGCTAAGGCTGCTCGCTTGTATGGGATGTTCATTGTTTCATTGTCTTCATTGAGCAGCCTGTAGAGTTTAAACTCTTTTAGGAACTTGTCGCTTCAACTTCTGTCTCCTGTGTATATGTCTGGCGGCGTGCCATTCCATTTGCTTGCCAGGTGGATGGGCAGCTTGTGCTCCCGCTTGTTGGGGACCTGGGGGTGGTCCTCCTGCGGGTGGTTGAGGTTGTTGAGGTTGTTGAGGTGGTACGTTGGCTATAAAGACTTGTATGGGCGGTTGCGGCGGTGGTGGGTCTGGCTGTTGGTCTGCTGGGGTGATCTGGATTTGTGGCCCGATGTGATAGATGGCTAGAAGGTTAACTTGTTCTTCTAGGTGTTCAACGTCTTCTGGTAGGGGTGGTTCTTGTTCAGGGGGTTGTGGAGCTTCGATTTGTTCGTGATGTGCTGGAGTTACTTCGTGGTATGTAGGGGGGTCGGCCTCTTCTGGTGTGTGAGGTCTGTCTTCAGATCCTTCGCTGGCTGTATGTTCGGTTCCGTTTCCTTCTTCAGAGGAATCGTGTGCTTCACTTCTTGGTTCTCCAGGGGAGTGGAGGTTGGTGGAATGTGTGCGAGGGGTGTGTGTTTCTGGTGCTGTGGCTCCTAGTTCTGCTGGAGCTACTGCAGGGGTTAGTGTGATTCGCTGGGCTTGGTAATTGGGGTGGTAGGGATCGTCTACTGGTGGGTATCCTGTTCCTGCTCCTCCGTGTTCAATTCGGTCTTGGTCGTATGCCCAAAGAACACCGGTTTCGTCTCTGGTAAGGGTGTACCAGTATCCACTGATGAATTCAACTGGGTATCTTCTGATTGCACTAGTATTTTCGCTGGGGATGTCAAGGGTGTATCCTTGATATGTTCCTTGGACTGTCCAGTAGATATGTGGTCCTGTGATGTACTCTGGGAGATTTGGTTCTGTTCTTCGTTCAATGCGAACCCTTGTGCTTCCTTCCCAAGCCTTTGGGTAGACAAGTGGTTCTCTTCAGAATTCTTCTGTGTTGACTGATAAGCTTGGTCTAATGTCACGCTGGATGGAGTTGGCGGTTCTGTCGATGTCTCTGTCTGGCAGCCTTCCTGGCTGTTCATTCTCTTGCTATGAGGGGTAGGGCGTCTGGCCTGTCTCTGTCTTCCTGTTGTAGGTGTAGGATGATATCTGCGTCGGTGACCGTTGTCTTGGTCATCTTCTGTGGAGTTCTAATGCCTTGTTAGAACAGCTGTGGGTAGTGGCGGTGCTGGCTGCTGTCGTTCCCTATCTCCTGAAGGAGGAAGGGGATCTAGATGCGAAGGAGTCGATTTGGATACTGTATCCAAAGGAAGGGATGTCTGGAGTGCTGATACCCTTGTATTGCACTTAGTTGTTGGTACGCCACTAAGGTCGTGAATGGAAGGAGCTGCTCCTTCCTGCTGGGTTTCTGGTGCAGATAGGGGATTCTATAGAGCACTGAGAAGTCCGTTACTCAGTGACCTTCATCTGTCTGAAGTGAAGAAAGGCAATGCCTTTCTGAGCGCTTAACGTATGTGTCGGGGTTTGAAGAGTTCCCAATCGGGACTCGGTTTACTATATATGGTAGATTAAGTGAAACACGTCACTAAGTTGCTTAGCAGACCCTAGGGTATGTTCTAGGGCGCAAGTGGGAGGGGAAAGGGGCTGGGAAGCTTCGGATCACTCAGAGGATTGCTCTGAGAATGTCTAGGATTCACAAGAGACCAAGCTTAAGGCTTTTGGTCCCCTTCTATGAGCGTATTTATACATAACTATTTAGGCAGAGTCATCGGCAGTCTATGACAAGTCTCAGCGGCAGTAAGGCCACGAAACTTGTTGGCATATTAGTGTAAGTAGTTTAGTAACGAGCTGAGGCAACACAACAGCAGAAGGGATCAGCAGGAGTGTAATAACAGTTGGGTAAGGTAGGGAGGGGGAAGTGGTGACGACTCCAGCCGAGCTGTGGGAAATATGTACATATAAGGCAAGAAAATTAGTAAGCGTAAGCATCCCAATAGTCCACCATGACACAGAGGCAGGACACATTAGTGTTCTGGCCATACAGTACCACAGACAGGAGGCGGCACTCCATTACACCTGTGTGCTAGCAGGGACTCATGCTGACCACTCCTTGGCACAGTCACACAACATGTCCTCTTGACCCAACACTCCCACAAACACAGCCCAGGGCAATCCACCCCTCTCACAGCCTGCTATATTGACATGCATATCAAATGCATTCCAGTCCAGTTTTGCCATACCATTGGGAGTTAAGCTCCAACAGTTTGATGGTACCAGGTGGTCGGAATGGTCAGGCACCTTCAAAGTGATCATGACAATCTATGAAGTGGAAGACCACTTGCACTTCTGGAGCTGCCCCACTGGCTCCAATGTAGATGAGTGGAACAATATGCAACACTGTCTCAAGGTGTACTTCCATCTTTACATGACTACAGGAGTCTACTCCCAAATCTCTGACGAATCCACCTACCCGATGCTCTAAGACAGGTGGGACAAGCTCAAGAGGCTCTATGGTGGAGTCTCCAGTAGCACCACCATCTTCAACAACTGGATTGTGCTCACACAAGCTAGGCTGGACAAGAACCAGCCAATGGGACCTCAGCTCACCAAGCTGAATGAGTCCTGTGTCAACCTTGCCAACACCAAGATGGGTGTCACTGACACCCAATATTGTTTTATCATACTCCATGCTCTCCCTGACTCTTATGAGGTTCTTACCTCCACCATCCTCACTGCCGGCAACCCCACACTGCTTCAACTGGGCAAAATCATAGCCCACATTCAGAATGAAGAAGGTTGTAGGTCTGGTGGCTCTGCCTCCCTCAATGCAATGCCCCAATCAAGGGGAAAGGCAAAGGCAAAACAGCTCTGTAAAAAGGAGAAGCACGCCAATCTTGTTTGCCATTACTGCAACAAGAAAGGGCATATCAAGCCCAATTGCCAAAAGAAGAAAAAGGATGAGGCAGATGCCAAAAGGAAGCAGGAGAGCAGCAGCAGCAACAAGGCCATAAATAGTCATGTAGTAGACACCACTGCCTCCATTGAGGAGGTCAATGATATTGGTGTTTCCTTGTGCGCTGCGAGTAAATTGCGTTGGTTAATGGACAGCAGGGCTACCCATCACATCACTCCCACCACTCTGATTTTGTCACTTATACACCAGTCAAAGGGACCATACGTCTCAGTGACAAGCAGGGTACTGTAATCTCACAGTTAGGTGTGGGAACTGCTGTTTTACAAGCCTGCAGGGAGTATGGATCACCTAAAAGACACTATATATGCCCCGAGTAGGAAATTGCATTCTATCACTTGGATCCATTCTGGATAAAGGGGCTGCCATACCTTTCACTCACATGGCTTTGACATTATTGTTGCAAACAAAGTCATGGCTTCAGGATACTGTGAAGGTTGCCTATTTGGGTTGACTCTGACACTGGGGCACTGAACACACACCAAGGAGTCTACCACACTCCACACCTGGCATCAGTGCATGGGGCATATGTCCCATCATGCACTAAAAGAGCATGGTCCCTCTGCCTTGCAAGGCATGGACTTCTCTGGTGTCAACATGGCAATACCTACATTGTGCCATGGTTGCAAAAGGCAAATCCACTTGCAAACCCTTCCCATCCTCCTCTAAGAGGGCGACCAAATATTAGAAATAGTTCACTCAGACTTAGCAGGTCCTATGCAGACCAAGTCATTGCATGGCTCCTTCTATATGGCCACCTTTATCAATGACTACACTAGCCTCGCAGTCGTCTACTTCTTAAAAACAAAAGACCAGTTTCTGGATGCACTAAAAAGTACATTAATTGGGCTACCACCCAAACCTCCAAAAAACTATGCGCCTATGGTCTGATAGAGGTGGCGAATACACAGGGGCTACAGTCGAGCTTCATGAATGAGAAGGGTATAGAACACCAGTTAACAATGCTGGGTACACCCCAGCAGAATGGAAAGGCCGAGCGGTTCAACCGCACCATTATGGATAAGGCAATGTCCATGCTTCACCAAGCTGGCTTGTCAAATGGCTTTTGGGAGCATGCTGTAAGCACCAGTTCATGTCTACAACCCACTCCCATCCACTCACTGGAGTGGAAGACCCCTCATGAGCAATGGAATGCTGGTCAGTTCCGGATGTCTCATATTTCTGCATCTTTGGATGCAAGGCATATATGCATGTGCCAGCTGACAAGCAACGGAAGCTCATGCGAAAGTGCTGCCTGTTGTCTTTGTTGGGTATGAGGCTGGTAGTAAGGGATACCACCTCTGGGATAAAAGTACCCGCTCTGTTGAGTGTCAAGGGATGTGACATTCAATGAGCATAGCTTTCCTGCTATAGACAATGAGACCAAGCCCTCAACACACCAAGGGCTCACTGCATCTCCTCCTCCTATCCCCATTCCATTTATTCCAGCAAATGCAGAACCTAACATGTCTGCACTGTCACTACCCCCATGTGCAGAATCACCTACTTCCTCTTCTGAGGACAAAGATTAGGCTGACGATTACTTGAACCCAAAGTAGAGTGGCCCACTACACTGCCCACCCAAGGCACTCTTCCCCCTTCTATGCCTATTGCTAAGCACCCTCCTCCTTCTACACCACCACCCTGCCCTTCTGCTTGTGAACCTATAAGTGAGCAGAAGAGTCTTCACTGGATCCTATGATTCTGGGGGATTTGCCAAGTGCTTCATTGCTCCCAGGCGATTGGCATGTGTGCCAGTACCGAATGAAGGTACTTCAATGAGGATAACGCTGAGGCACCTGGTGCCCAGCAGCTAGGGCATGTGGAATTGTTTGCCACAGCTTATGTAGGACAGGACCGGTTACTTACACTGAGGCTCTGAAGTCTAAAGATGCTGATGAGTGGCAGAAGGCCTGTCAATATGAGATAGATGCCTTAGCTAAAAATGACACATAGGAGTTAGTCAATCTCCTGGTAGGCTGCAAAGCTGTAAAATCAAAATGGGTATTCAAGTTGAAGGCTGATGGCCGCTTCCATGCCCAGCTAGTGGTGAAGGGATTTATGCAGATCCCTGGCATTGATTATGATGAAACCTTCTCCCCTGTTGCACATTTTGAGTCTCTCAGACTCCTCCTAGCATTAGCTGCGCTAGAAGACTGGCACATACACCAGATGGATGTCAAGTTGGCATTCCTAAATGGTGTGCTTGATGAGGAGATTTACATGGAGCAACCACAGGGTTTTGTTGTCGCTGGAAAGGAGAATAAGGTATGCAGGCTTAAAAAATCTATTTATGGTCTCAAACAAGCCTCCCGCACATGGAACTTGCAATTCCATGGATTCCTTAGGGGGAGGATTCATCTCCATTGATCATCATTCTTTATGTTGATGACATCACTATTATGGGTGCTTCTATAGAAGCCATCAAGCATTTAAAAGTAGATCTACAGAAGTGTTACGAAATGTCAGACCTTGGGGAAATAGAGTCCTATCTGGGGATTCGAATCACTCATGATAGGTCACGTAACCACATTGAGATTGACCAGTCTGGTTATGTACATGATGTACTAGAACACTTTAGCATGTTGGACATGAACCCACATAATACCCCACTACCAGCTGGTGCAGATGTGCACCTGGTCAAAAATGCTGAGCAGGCCTCCCTTATGGAGATTAAACATTACCAAAGCCTCATAGGCAGCCTACTCTATGTACAAATTGGCACTCACCCAGACATTTCCTTTGCTGTATCATGTTTGGCCCAGTATGCAGCAAACCCCTCTAAACAACATCTATGCCTCACCCAATATGTTCTATCCTACCTAGTGGGAACTAAGGACATGCACTTGTGCTATGATGGGGCCAATGGTGATAGCCTTCATGGCTACTCTGACTCCTCTATGGGAGACAATATGGAGGATCGTCATTCCACTTCCGGTTATGTATTCTTGCTTGCTAATGGTGCAATTTCCTGGTCATCCCACAAACAGAAGACCATCGCCCAAAGCATATGTGAGGCAGAGTACATGGCCCTGGCTGAGGTGGCCAACCAAGCTGTCTGGTATCGAGGTTTCTTGAAGGAACTTGGATACACTGTCAAGGACCCTGTCCCTCTACATGGTGACAACAAAGGCACAGTTGACCTCATGCTAAACCCAGTCACCAGCCATTGATCCAAGCACATTGACATCAAGCATCATGTCG
>WTXH01000441.1:0-17379 GCA_022376555.1 Russula compacta | reverse complement strand
ACTTGTTGGCAATAGTAAGCGCCTTTTTGCCAGATTGGGTAGACCATCTGTTCACGATTTCGATCGATTTCTTCTTTTCGCGAACCAAATTGTCACCTCAAGCCGGCAATTCCGGAACAATATGGTACGCGGCCACATTCGCCGAATGCCGAATGTTCGTCTCTGCTTCTTGCATGCTTATCTCATTGCTCCTTGTAGCGCCACAAATCTCGAGTTATTGCCCTTCATGCTCGGGACGTGCTAGACGGGGCTGATTTCATGTGTGCCTTCTGTCATGCGCACCTCAAGCAAATGCTAACGCCTGTCGTTAGTGCTTGCGTGATTTATACCACAGATCTTGTATAGAATAGTACTAGTATTGTACATCACTACTTTCGTACCCATCCATACACTCTACATGCTGTGGGTCATAATTCTGAACCGATATTGGCTTGGCCTTACCCCTCGTAAGGGTCCCCCAGGAACAACATATGAAGTGACAGAGCCGCTGGAGTTTCGTTCAATATCCGCGGGCCCACTCAAAACATAGCAACAAAGCATCCTCGATCAAAGTCGTACTATTACCGTCTCATAATATATGTTCGGATAGATGGAACGAACACGTTGTGATGTGTCGTAGTGTCGAAGTTCTGAACCCCCAAATATCTGCGATACAAGACTTGAAGCGTCGCTGGTGACCTGGGGATCAAGTCGAGGCGCTGATATTGCAGCCAAAGTCGTTACAGCAAATACATGGCCTGGCCATCGACTTGTCAACAGAAGCTTAGCCATTATGTTAGGCAGCAATGCAAGACAACTCTGATATGGGTTCGACCATAAGCGGGCAATGTGGGTGACGCACCAACGCAATAAACATGAAACCCATGGTCGTAGGCTATAAGTTTTGGGCCAACTTCGAAAGGTAGCAGGCTCTAATCTGCTTGAGATCTGCCAAAAAAAAAAAATTGTTTAGGTAGTTGGTACCAACAAGCGAACACGTTGGAAATAAGACAATTTTTTTGGAAAAGTCATTTCTCCCCAACTCAAGTGCGGTGAGCACGTAGGATTCGTGTACGCAAACTCGCACCTCATCGCAGTCAAGGTCAAGCAAGGGCCGGGGGGAAAGCGCGAATAGGTCAGGGACGATAAGGTCAGGATCCTTTTGATCGAGCTCAATATACCGTAAGTATTCCCCCGCGCTAAGACTAAGCTACAAACTTCCAACGCTTCGTTCGGAGTCCGTCCCTCGTCCATCATGTTATAGACCCGGAAGGAAAATGTGAGATTGTGTGTTTTGCTAAATTTTTGTGGTTCGAAGTAGAGAGCGAGTCGTCCGCATTGATGATGATTCGGTGGTCCATCACCCATGCCACGCCGACGCTGGATGGGAGATGAAGATGAGGAATACGAGATGATCCAATGGTATCGCATGATTGCCGGCTAGGGAAGCCAATCTGAAAAATGGATGTCGATTGGCCATATGGTGACGGTACGTTCCCTTGATCTTGTTCACACTTCCAAGGAAGATGTAAAAATTTCGTGGTCTATCGATGACCGCGGATTCTTGGAAAACTTTGTTAGACAAACTACGGGCGCAACCAACAGCTCGGATCGTCAGACCGCCGCGGGTTGGCTCAGATTTGTAGTAGCAATATGTCATGGTATGTTGAAGGGAGAGATATAATAAATATCACAAAGCACAAAATGATATCGTCCCATTGAGCCGGCGGCAAGGCCTGGAGCCTGGTACTAATACGACCGCGCGGTGACTCGGACATGGACGTGGTAGTTTCACACGTCGGCCAAAGTTTCACAACATTAACCATTCCTGCACCGTGCCAGACACTGCACCAACGAGCAGGAGCTTTTACTGCGAGCCGAAAATCGGACACGTCAACGGTCCTTTGAGAGAAAACAAAGCAAAGCGGGTCTGTCTGGCTGGGAATCTCCAGATCGACGTGATATGGAATTTCAGCCCGGGATTTCGGTGGCTTTTCGTACGTCTTCGAGAGATCCCTGGTTGGGGCTTGACGTACTTGAACCGGGTCCCTCAGCACCAGCTACGACGGGCTCGAGAAAGACTGTTTGTCAATTCACAAGTGCTATGCCTTCTCTTCCACACCGCCTGACACTGGTTTTCATGAGCAGGTATCCTCGAGTGAGCACGATGACATAATTTCCCTTACGTCGAATACCCTCGGTAAGTGCTGCGGTCAATTGCTTTCGTAAAGCTAAATAATATTGTAGGTCCAACCAATCTAACTGGCTTGGATCTGGGTAGTATGACCCACTAGGATCTGACAGAGTCTATGTATAGTTACCTTGGGACTTGTACATCTGCCGTGCACACATATGGCCCTTTGTAACATGAAGTATCAATCGGACCGTGATAATTCTCTTGGAACTATTCTCTTGGAACTCTTCCCTGCCAGATTTCGCGCAAGATGCCGCCGGTTCTTATCGCTGCCAAATTCATATTTCTTCTCGAAGGCTCCTATTTCTCGCCATCGATTTTGCACCTGATCATTTCAGCGTCATGAGGCAGGACAGCGACCACCTTCGCCCGGGCTTGCGTGACACCTCCATAACTACGTCGTCCCGCATCTGTAGTCCATCTCAGTCAGCCCAGTATCGCTACAAGCCATATCTGTACTACATTCGTCCTTCACCGGCGTATGTCACTCTCTATTTGATGTCGTTTTCGTCACCAACTTGAATCCCGTCGTAGTTCAGCTTAAAACAGATGACGTGTGCCCCTGTGGCTTGATAAACGTCCCATACGCTACTCAAGTAGCTTATACGCAAGAATGGGTGGTGTCTCGCCCAGACCTAGTTCTGGATGGCGATGTCCGATGTCACTTCCTAATGCAGTTAGGTTACCTCTGTTCTCGTTATCGATTCTTCTCATGTCTGTCTTCCTTCCACTGCCATGTGCTACTCAAGTAAGTGTCCATCCGATCAACACTTATACAGTATCATTACAACAGCCGGATTTGTCATAGATAGCGAGGGAGTAAATGCGCTGACGACTTTCTCAAGTAGATCAAGTGGTGTGCATCGCGATTGTGCTGCTTGTAGTGCGCCGTCCCCCCTTCTACCTGTGTTAAACGGCTTGAAGTCCTTTTTTCATGTTCCTGGGCACACAACGTGATGACTAGCTGTCTGCGGCTGTGCTCATTGTGTCTGTCTCTACTGGTCGCGCCACGCTGTCTGTACGAAATCATGCAAGAGTGACTCCCCCTTTGTGGGACAGTAAGTGGTAAAAGAGTGGCCAACGACTGATTTCTGACCGGTGGGTTGACTAATTTATTGTCATCAGGGATCACCATTAGAAAGGGTGGTTTTTACTGGCAATCAACTGATCTTCGGCTGCCAATGTGTCCAATGGAACAGCTGAACAGTATGAAGGTGAGTACTGCCTACAGGCCACCTCCAATTTAACCTTCTACCGGGTGATCTCCTAGCTGCCTGCAAGAAGAAAATCACCGCAGATGCACTTTCATTTTCGTGAAATTCTTGGCCTTGTTGGTATTTCCCACATTTCCATCCCTGGCACCATTGTCCTGTATCTTTCCCGAGTGTGTTTCGAATTTTGCCCTGACAATCACATTTACTACCAGCTCATATTCTTTCTCCAGACTCCCCCCCCCCCCCCCCCATAGCATAGGTGGTAATCATATGGGAAGACACTACCTCCCAATTCCATATTCTGCACCCCTTCGTGGCTGTCACTTCCATTCAGGACCCACCCCATCCATAGATGAGTCACTGTTGAGTCACTGAACACTCTTGAATCGAGTTAACGGCCCGAGCAATAAATCTCGTGACAGATCCCTCTTGGCTTTGGACATGTTGTGTTCTCCTGATGATGTTTGCAGAACCATGGGTTTCTCACTGGAATGCCGTTGCCTAAATGTCGCCAATTGCACCCTCGCAAGCTTCCGGGTATCTATTAGTCGTGTTCAAGCAAAGCATGGCTTTGGCTGATTCACCTCAGTCCTGAATCCCACATGGGTCACTATGGACTGGTTTTTCGAGTTGCCGAATGACTTCCGGACAACAGTTAATCGGCAATCTAATTTCTGTGACCTTCCTATCTGACCACATTAATGGGCAAGGTTAGCTGCATCAGATCCCTTTCACAGTCTTTAAAACAGCTTCTCCATGCAGAATCATCTCCGCATCTGTCAAGCTTGGGACTTGTTGGACCGATGCCCCATGGTGTTATTTCGGTCGATCGGAAGAAGTTTACCAATCAGTCTCACTTGTTGCAGCCCCATTTCAAGAACCATATGGCGTAGTGCATGACCCATATGCTCGTACGCCACATACTGTATTCACCACAGCGGCATATTTCCCGGCCACGGGCACTTGCATCCATCTTCAGTTTAGACGCAGCCCTTTCCTTCGGCCCTCGCCGCGCACTGCCTAAGGTTCCTGAGGGAAATTGGCTACCGAAAGAAAGTATTGAGCCAGCAACTCGGGATGGGGTTGACCTAGTTTTCTGTACGACCTCTATTGTAAATGTGAATAGGACGCTGTCGGGGTGTCGCCACGACGTTTGACACATGAGAACCTAAACAGTGATGGGTCTATGTGGTCCTGAATAATCCCCCTGGCTCGTGAAAAGACTCGCCAGAGATGCTATGGAACTGGCTCTTTGTGACCATACGGAACTAGTGATCGAAGCTGGAACGAACTGAAATCGGTGGGACGCCCGAGCCTGTTCGTCGCAATATGGAACGTCCTTGATATTTGAAATTGTCCATGTTTCTTCCTTCCTTCCCTTTTTACGAGTCCCATGACACTGACACTACGAATGATCCTGGGCGCAAACAATTCATTGACCGGGCATCATCCCATTTGGGCCTAGTTGGTGATATGTGTGATACGTTGGACCGCCCAGGCCGAACTTCAGTGGGCGGTGAGTGAAGTTGGGTTTGCTACATTGGGAGTCTTGTTGACGCCTTTGATCAGCCAAAAACGCAAAGCGTGAGTGTGCATCGGTACGGCTATACGTTATATGGAGATATGAACACAGACGTAAACGTCTTGAAGACGGGCTGTTGTATGACCCCGCAAAATATGACGTGATTACTTCGGACGTGCAGGGAAGAACTGCCACTGCCAGTGCTTGCTGTCGGCGCCGGCAGTCAAAGAGTAATAATAGGCAGTCTATCCGCCACCGTATCAACTAAAAACCAACCGGCAGTGCCTTTTCCAGTCAAGACTCTTTTTCGACTCCACTTTAATTACGCAAAAGATAGGGGGGGTGGGGGAAGGGAACTTGTCCAAGTGCCCGTTTGCTTATCCACGCCTACACGTGACAAATCGGGGTTAGTGGGCGGGGGGCGGAAGAAGAAGAAAAGGTATTCCATGGCCTGGCTCATGGCATGATGGTTTTCTTTTTTTATGGGCCCGAACGCCAGAGAAACTTTCCTGGGTGCAACCCAGGCTGATGCCAAAAGAAAAAAAAGAAAAAAGGTCATCTTTACTACGCCGCACTGCAAAAGTAAGTAGCACGGCGGTCATGAATGCCCTGCGAGGGAATAAATGGGGGAGGGGGGGGGGGGGGTTCCAACGCGACGTCCGAGTTGTGTAAACCGAATGTAACAGAATCGAGCGCATGTGCAGGGAAGGGGTCAAGTCCGACCTCTCACCCGAGCGCCGGCCGGCTTGGCGCCCTCCTCTTGCTCAGAAAACTGCTCCCGTCCATTGTCGTCACGATGTACTGTAAGGATTGATCGGGAGGCGCCTCGCTCGGAACAGAGGCGACGTAAGCTACAGCTACAGCTACTGCGTTGTGCCATCTCTGAGCGACCACCGGCCGCAGACTATGAATGCACCATTGGCGCTTCCTGACCGGAGTCAATGCGGACGGGCAGACGTATCAGTACTACTGTAGTACAGGATACACCCGCGTTCCAGCGGGAATTCCGTGCGCGCGCGCCCTTCGGTTCTTCCGTAGATCCGCGTGCCCCGTGGACCAGACACCTAAAGCCTATCGTGTACTGCAATACCGGCGAGAGAAAGTGCCGACCCACATACGAGTAAATTGGCTGAGGCGAACATATTCGGGCCAGAACCTGGCTTGTGCAGGTACTACATCACAGAACGATCGTCTTCGGTCGTCGTCATTAGGCCAGCGAGGGAGACAACGAGAGTAAGTCAATGACCGCATCCATTACAGATACTTTCATGCACTTGCACAGCAGGAAGTGAATGGGCATCTGGATGGGCTAAGGCCTAAAGAGAGATGTTGTGTGGGCGAATGTCCGTCTTGAAATTTTGGATACAACAGCCCGTACACGGAGAATGTTCCCATCGGAGTTCTGCGAAACGTCCGCTTATTCCGTCCTCAAGAGTACCGGGTACTGTAACTTGGATCGGGGAAAGGAGAACGCCACCCATCTGTCTGACGATGAATTGGAATTCCATTCAAAGATATAGAACTGTCGCATGGCAAACTTTTCGGTGCAAGTGAGGTTGCGCGCCGCAGCGTAGTCCACGCTCCTGGAGAGCGGTTTGGTGCGGAGTGAGTGTTGAATAAACATTGTAAGCGCCGTTACACGCTGAGGAGACATTGACTGGCATGAAGACGAAGAGTTTCAAAACCCCAAGCTGGATATGAAACCTGACCCTCTTTGGACAATGATCGACTACCGTTTCTCCCTTGGGATCGCACTCAGCGCCACTACCAGCGCGGAACTGTTTCCTGTGAGATTAACCTTAGCCGAAATGGGACAATATGTGTACCTTCCCTCTCCACTTTGTATCACACTCGATAGCGGAATACTGCCTTACATCTCCCAGACGCAAGACACGGGGGATGTGGTAAGGGATGGTATGAAAGGGCACGATTTGTCTCGCCACCACAGACTTGAGTGGCGTGGGAATGCCATGGTAAGTTCCCTGCGCCACTAACAACGCAGCACTGTCCAGATTCAGCTCATAGCCCGGACGGCCGGGATCAACCTCATGTCATTCACACTACCAGGGCTGTGCATCACTAGGAAATTCAGTAGCATACTTTACATACACCAGCGCGGAAAGCCAAGGAGCTTCAAGACACTGCAAACACCGTTAACAGCCAAAGCGATGTTACTATCTCCGCGGCGACACAAGTTCAACCACGGAGGAACGGATGCACAAGTGCCTCCTTTGGGGTAATGCGCCGTGCAGGGTCAAGGGCAAGACATCTGTCCAGCAATTCAACGAACGACGTAAGCAGCTTGCGCTCGTCGTCCTTCATCTGCATAGACGCGGGTGGCATGAGCCTCGCGCGCACGTCGCGTGTTGGCTTCGAGATGTGTACCTTGCGTACCACGTCCTGAAACAGTTCTGTAAGTTTCAACACCAGGCGAATAAGAGTCCGCTGACCGCTCCTGTCACCCTGTCTCTCTCGATGCTGTCAAAACCACCCATTTCGTCGAAATAACTATCACCAAACTTCGCCTTTTTTATCATCTTCTGGTTGAACCGACCCTTCAACTCCATCATGAGCAACAGCATTTGATTATTTGACCGGCCGGGGAGTAGTATCTTTCCCGTGTAAAGCTCGTAAAGCGTGCAACCGACGGACCAGATATCTAACGCTGGGTCATATGGAATCCCAAGGACTGTGGAAACGGATGAGGACGTGAACATTGTAGTAGGTAGAACTCACTGATTTCTGGCGCGCGATAGAACCTGCTGACTAGGTAGGGTGTAATTTCATTCTCGGAGATATCAGAGGCTGAGCCAAGATCGCATAACTTCAGCTGTGTCTTCTGCTCGTTGACCTGTGTGGGGATGCATAAGATTAGTCTCAAGCAGAATCACGAAGACGGCAGTGCACAGCTATAATAGACGTACAAGTATATTGTCAGGTTTAATGTCCGCGTGCATTATGTTAGATTTCCGTAGAAGACTCAACGCAAGGAAGAGTTGCTGGGCGTACGCGCGGACGGCGCGAATGTTCAATCCAACATCCTTGCCAAAGCGTTTAACGACGTCGCGCAAGTTCATACTATAGGGAGGAACAATCAGCACCACACCAGAAGTGACAGGGGATAGACGTGACCTCAATGATTCGAAGACCAAACAGAGGTGACCACGATGCTCAAAGGTCCGCTCCAGGCGAACCACATGCTTCTTATCTTCTGGATCTGATTGCCTAAGTCTGTTCAGAATTTGGACTTCCTTCTGTCCTGCTTTGTACCTGACGCTTCGTGAACATTTCATAAAGAATGCAAAAGCACAAGCAACAGACATTGACTCCTGGCTACGGATTATCTTGATCGCAACTTCCTTGCCAACTTCGCCTGTCTCACTTTGGAGTACCCGAGCGCGCACAACATTGGCAAACATGCCTTTCCCAACGGAGGAAAAGACTTGGTAGCGGCCACCGTCAAGGTGCTCGCCGAGGATAACTTGATAATAGCCTTCAGAGTCTGCGGCAGCATCCAAAGTTGTCGTAATGAGTGCCGGTAAAGCGTGTTTCTAGGTGAACGGCAAAAATCAGTGTGGTCATAACGAAGGAACGACCCCAACACGGGACATACAATTACTTTTTTCACCTTCTTGGTCTTTTTCTTCTTGTCTGCTACGGGGACAGCGAACATATCGTCCACATCATCCTCGTCTTCTTCGTCCCCTTCTTCCTCTATCATTTCAACATCTTCATTCAACTCTTCTTTGGCGCCACGCACTCGCCTTTGCTCGTCTTCCCGGCGATCCTGACTGGGATCGTAGTCCGCGGCGGACACCTGCTCCCGCACGCCATCACGATTCGCTTGTTCCTGAGCCTCCGCTTGGGCCCCCTCTTCCTCGCCTCCCTTCGCGAGCTCAAATATGTCAGGTGGTGGTGATGCAGATTGAGACTCTCGGCGGTCTAATGTACTGAATTTCAGAGTATCTTCAGGGAAAGAGACATGAGGAGACTAACGCGAAAGGCAAGCGGATGGGTCCCGTGAGATGGACTTTACACCATTTTCTCCAACAATGCTGTGACGCTGAGACTGGGGATCAGAAACAACAGCAGACGGAGGCGGCGGCTGGACCGCACTGCTAGGCCCCGGACTGGGGCTGGCTTCCGTCGTATTGACACTTGCGACGCCACTGTACTTGGCAAGGATGGCCTGCCGTTTCGCGCGGCGTGCAGCGAGGGCTACCTCAATTGGAATAGGAGACGTAGCTAACTCAAGCTCGGGCTCAGGTTGTGCAGGAAATATGGGATTTGGTGGATGTGCGCTCAAAGGAGGGTTAGACTCTAGGATAGTAGGCACTTTTCTAGGTGCTGGGGATGACCTGCGCACAGGGTGAGGAGATATTCTGTATGTATGCATGTCAAAATCGTAAACAACCATTTGATAAGTGACACTCACTCGCCCTCTTCCCTATCGGAATCAGGCGTCCTTCGAGGGCGTGATGAACCGTTGGATGGACGACGGGGAGACTCGGGAGTAGCATGTCGTCGCTCGTCGGCATGCGAGGAGCGTCTTCCACGGTCCTCATGCCTGCGATCGCGATACCGGTCACTATCTCTCCTAGTCCGGTCTCGTCTATCATCTCGTTCACGCCTATCATCCCTTCCTCGGTGATCGCGCTCACGGTCACGTCGTGGGCTGTAATCTCGTCGATAGCGGTCGTCTGCGGTATGACGGTCTCGTGTTACATGAGATTTTCCATGGGCGCGAGCATCCTTCCAATCTCTAGGTTCAGAATCGCGAGACCGCTTCCTATGTTCAGTGTCAGCGAGGCCGTCGTAGGGACGCTTTGAGCCTGAAGGGGTGTTAGTCATGTGTTTGGCGGCAAGTGCGTTGTTACGAGGCAGCGCACGATGGAAGAAAAGGAATGAGCGTTGTTGACGGTAAATTCAGTCGGGTCGTCCGTCGTCGTCGTCGAAAAAGAAGTGCTCTCTTTGTTTGTTGATGCATTGTTTGGTTTCAACCCCCACCGAACCCGGCATTCCCCGGACAAGTCATTTCAGTTTTGCTCTCAAAACCATAAATCCTGAGGCCTGAGGTTGAAAATATTTGCTTCGAAGAGATGTGACTGGTCTTGATTTGAAGGGACGGAGGAGGGGATGGACAGGACATCATATATTTACTTCACGAGGGTAATATATGCTTGCACGATGGTGTAGCGGCTGTAATGGCCCCAAGCTGGGAATGTGAGGTGATGTCCACCCCAACGGGCCCACGTGCTTGTGCGCTGAGTTCAAGACTGTCCCCTCCAGAAAACTTTGGTGTCCATCATCCCCCGCGGCGTCGGCCGTGGTTGGATTTGGAGTAATCGGCCCTTGTCTAGCCAGGGAAGCAATTCCGCAACTAGCAGGGCTCACCGAGTTAGTCTTCGGAGACCAGGGCATGTCGTCTGTCGCGCAGGTGCGCCGTGTCCCTCATAGACCTTTCTTTTTGTCAACACCCATGACCATGACAACAGAGACCGTCCGAATTCATCCACTCAGCGAGCGGCAAGAGCGACGCCTACTCGACTATGTCGATCAGAAATACCTCAGAATTCGTCAAGAATACAGTAGGAGGTCAGCATCAAGGTGTTTTGTGCATTACTCTGGCTGATAACTACTCCCAGGCACGAACCCGAATCCGAACTTCCTACTCTGCGTGCCTACTTCCTGGCGACGCAAACTTTGCTTACATTGACACTGCAAGTCCCACCTCTTACCCAGTCCGGGATGCTACGGATCTCGCTCTTGTTACGCCTTACAGGGACCGTGATGGAGGACATTGTAGGGTACCCCCAGGTGCCACAGACCTGAGTCCACTTCTGGAGTGGCTTGACATGCTCGACCGCGGCTGGCTTTCCGTACTGTGCAGGCAGGCATGGGACCCAGTGAGAGGCGAAGGTGTCGAGTTACCCGAAGAGCTGCTCGAGAAGACGCCGCTTCCCACCCAGACAGACCGCACCCGAGTGCACAGCTTGTTGATTACGGGAATCAGCACGTTGGAGGACTGGAGGGAGGGAAAGAACGAGGACGACGAGGACAGCCTCGTGCATGATATGCGGCGACTCGGTCACCAGAATACTTTCGACGACTTGTTTCACCGGACGCTTACCAAGTTGCACGAGCTTGGACCAGACGAGGGCGATGACGAAGAAGAACTGTTGGCACATCTTCCGAGTTGGGGCACAACTGAGGAGAAGGCAGATGTAAATGGGGCTGGTATGGATTGGGACGGAGGGGATATGGATGGAAGGGATGAGGGCAGGGAGGAAACATTTTACGATCATACATAGTGAATTGTAAGGGGACTCTACGGGCGAGGATGATCACAAAGACAACCAGGAAGTCTCTATCGCTTTCTTTGTGCACGGCGACTGTCAGCTATCAGACAACGATGAGCCTCTACAGAAAAAATTGGGATGATATACTTACCTGCAGACTTAGCCTTCTTCGGCGCGCCCTTCCCTCGCTTCTTCTTGTCCGCCACATCCTGCAGTCGCAGTTCCTCATCTTCGTCAACTAGATCCAATCCTTGAAACTGCTTGTTGATAGCAGAGATAGACAGCTGGTTGGGGTAGTATTCAACCATTGAGGGTCCGCGAAGGCGGCGTTTAAGATATTTCGCGCCGGTACGTTGGGAAGTCGGGTTGTATGATGTTTGAAAGACAATGCTGCGAAGCCGTGTTAATGCGGCGAGTCGTGAGGGCGCAACCGATGCCATAGTGTTAGGGACCTGCGATGTCACGTCGAGTCGGTGCAGCTCGAGAAGAATAGCCGCAAGACCTACCAACCACGTGACTTTCTGCCCCCTCACCTTTTCGCCAGCATTCAAGTCCGATTACTGTATTTACTGTATTGCCTCTACCCCTGCCTAACGATCAGTATCTGGGTGCATGCAGCGGAGGAGACCAAAGTTCTAATACGCACCGTGGTGAGTGGAAGAATACTTACCTTCTCATGTCTGCGTTGACGTTTTACCACGAAAGTTGGTGACAATAATTTTCATGCAAAGGCACCTCTTTCGTCCTCTCCTACCCAGGCGTGTCCGACTCTTACTTGGGATATATCAGAAAAGCACTCTGCGACAGTATGCTACTAGCCTGAACCAAGGATTCCTGTCCATCCCGAAACCTTGTACTTCTTCTCCAGCTACCAAGCAAATCACAGAGCTTGCACGGCTATTCCAGCGCGAGGCCCCATCCTGGATAACAAAGGTCGGAGTGAGACAGCGTCTCCTCCGCTTTGGTATACCACAGCATGAATTACCCGGACTGTTGGCCGCCTTCGCGCGCGATATCCAGAACGACGATACTCTTGGGTTCCGAAGGAAGAGTCCTGCCCAGCTTAGTCGGTTATCCCACGACATAACTTCCCCTCCAGGAAACTCGCCACTGACCAGGCACTGACTTCCTTCCTTTACACTTGGGCCACGGACCCGTGTCACCGGAAGACCGTGGGAGGCATAGTCTCTAGGGACACCTTGGACCGAATGACACGATTACGCACAGCCGTGAACTTCACACGTATCGCGGATAGTTTCCCGCTCGCTCGCAGAATGCGTCGTAAAATCATTCTCCACGTCGGACCAACCAACAGTGGCAAAACCCACACGGCCTGCGGACCCTCGCCGCTGCACGTGTGGGGGCATATGGGGACCCCTCCGCCTTCTCGCACACGAAATTTATGAGCGACTTAATACTGGCCAATCGTACCTTTAGGCGCAGACGCCGCCGATAACTACGAAGTGGACGAGACCTCCAATCTCGACGTGCAAGTGCCTGGAATCCCGCGCGCCGTACTCAAGCATGGAAACGCGCTCTTCGCCCGCCCCTGTAGCTTGGTCACCGGCGACGAACATCGCAGTGTAGAAGGCGCGACTCTGTACAGCTGCACCGTTGAGATGCTCTCCTTGGACAAGCGATATGACGTTGCTGTTATAGACGAGATTCAAATGATCGCGGACTCACAACGCGGACCGGCCTGGACCGCTGCCGTACTGGGGATCGCGGCGGAAGAGCTGCACCTATGCGGTGAAGAGCGCGCCGTCCCAATCATCGAGGCGCTCGCCGAGATCACTGGTGATGAGTTAATCGTCAATCGCCACCAGCGTTTATCGCCGCTCGAGATCGCACCTCGAAGTCTTGAACGCGACTTGACCCGCATCCGGAAGGGTGACTGTGTCGTCACCTTTTCACGGACCAACATTTTTAACATGAAGAAGAGTATCGAGGAGAAAACGGGCCTCCGCTGCGCCGTCATCTATGCAGACTGCCGCCGGAGATTCGTGCGGAGCAGGCCGCACTTTTCAATGACCCCAATAGTGGATTCGACGTCTTGGTCGCAAGCGATGCCGTCGGAATGGGGCTTAATCTGTGAGTGCTCCACCTTCACCCCGTTCTCCTTGCTAACCTCCCAAAAGCAAAATTCGACGTGTAGTTTCGAGACCATGAGTAAATGGGACGGATGGATGGAAGTTCCCTTGGAGGCCTCGCAAGTCAAACAAATTGCTGGCCGCGCGGGTCGCTACGGTATGGGAGTGGAAGGTGGTGTGGTCACCACGCTTGAGCCAACGGACCTTCCACTTCTCAAAGCTGCAATGAACACGAAACCGGAGTCGCTCCGCTACGCACGTGTCGGTTTTATCTCGTCCACGATCATGGATATCTTTGAAGCACTTCCGCGTGGCTCGACTGCGACGACCGTGCGCGATGCCCTCCTTTTCTGTTCAGTACTCCCGCCGAGCATGGCTGTAATGGATCCGAGCGCAAGGGAGGCTGAAGTGATGCGCTACATCGACTCTTTCAGCCAGGACCTGACGTTCGCGGAGCGCGCCTTGATGCTACAATGTCCCTTCCCCTCGATGGATGACCATTGTAAGGCGATCATGGGTCAGCTGTTCACCACGTACCGAAACAGGCTTTCTGTGGATCTGCGCAAGATCCTACTCGACAGCGGGCTATTGACCACCCTAGATCAAGTGCTCGCGTCGAAGCAAACGAAGAGGGTACTGTCCAAGCCGAGGCTGGACCTCTCGAGTCTCGAGACATTACATAGCGTGCTGACCGTATATGCATGGCTCTCGCTGCGCAACAGTATCGCATTTTATGCGTACGACTTGGCAGTTGCGCTCAGGAAGGCCACGCAAGAAGCGATGGACCATTGTCTGAGAAGCTTCAGCACGAGCAGCTCGATACCACGCCCGAATCGAACTTTGTTCAGAGAACACGTTCTGCATCGACCTCTGGGCCCTCAGGCCAGTATATCTCGCGTCTACGCGTCAACTTCTCAGCTGATAGATAGCCATACAGAAAATGTTTAGGGCCAGGGCATAGCATACGCTTGCGCCCTTATGAACCTGACCAGGACTACTGCTCATCATCTGCACGTTCAGACCCGAAACCAAAAGTATTAGAGGCATACTTAGTTTTAATATCGCCAATTGCATTCTTTATTTCTCCTTTGCCCAGCCCTACCATTCCAAAGCAGAGGCACGTGTCGAGCTATTCCATCGACCAAAACATCTATCCACGCTCCGTGCGTGACTATAATACATTCCAACATCATCACACGACTGACGATACAGCAGAATCTCCACTCACCTACTGTACGTCTCCGACGGACCAGGGGACCCACTAGTTCCGGGGCCAGAAGACCAAGATAGAGGCGGGACGTCCAAGGGTGACCGCTGACCGCTCGGGCACCGGTTGACAATTGGTCGGGACAGGTTTGGGCAACCACTGGCCTCTACCCGTCATTCCAGTTTTTGCGTGGGTATTCTCCTCACTGGGTCTAAAGGAGACACCCTGCCTATCTTGTCAGTTGGGACCTTCTTTTGTGTCTGTTAACGTGCATTTTTATACTGTCGGTGCAATCGGCACATCTATCGTCATGTCTATACAATATGTATATGTATATACATCATATGCCACATTTATTGCGAACTTGTGACGCAACGTGTCTTGACAACTAAAACTGATTTTATTCCGAGAATAGACTGTCGTTCTACCTATGGACAGAACGCTCTCAAAAGTCAAGGAAGTAAGCGACCTGACATGACGCGGAATGCTGCTGCAATGATAATGATCAATGACCAATGTCATGAGGCAGTGGATCTCTATCCAGAGCGCTCGTATACAGGTAGTGCCATGAACTCACTCTCCCAAGCGACATGAACAGCCATAATGGACGCCATGTGACAAAACCCACACAAAGAACGCACCTCTCTATATCACAAGATTTCTTGGAGGAAAAAGACACAGTGATCGATGAGGCAACACCTCGGCGACCGTCCAGTAAGCTCGTATTGCCGCGCTATGATATCCTCGCACCCGATACTGAATGTCACCCCACCCTTCAGGAGTCGATAAATTGGCACGTGTGTGTTCCCGAGGCTTGCTTCGCAAACCCGTCACGCAATGGGGCCACACCGCGATATCACCAACCAACGCAGATGGACGACAACCATGAATGACCGGGATTTTCTCTTCCCTAAACTCGCTTCTCGTATCACCGACATGGGGCGCACAATAGGGGCACTAGGGTGGTGGGTGAGCTTGAGCTAGGCATTCACAGTGTCGGCAAAAGGCGGTCGCAGGGTAAGTGATGATATCGGCTCATTACGCGTCGACGGGTGAGCTAAAGAGGCTTGTCGGCCTCGGATCGGAACGTCGGAGCGCCGGATCGAATCCCGCTCGCGTAGATAACTGATGGACACACGAATATTAGGCTGATACACAAGTACTGTGTACTGTGCACTGTAAGCGCAGCGCCACCAGGCAGTGCCAAGGTGTCGGCCGGATCGCTCATGGGTGCACAGGAACTAGCATTAACTCTAATTCCGACAACGAAAGAGACGTGATGATGTCATACAAAAGATAGGAGCCTTTCCGACTCCTTTCCCCCTTTCCACATCCATCTTCCACATCCATCTTAATCCACCCCAACTCTTAACTCTGTCTTTCGTAAGAAGAGTGCTTCAGCCTTGTGGTCTAAGCTTGACGACGACGACGTACTATCCGAGCTACGCTCGAAATTCTGGGGCAAAAAGATTGAAGATGAAGCACAACAATGGCACCAATCAAATCCCACCGTGAAGGTTGATGAGGAAAACGATATTGGTCCAGATTGCTATGTCCTTGATCTTGGCATTGTTAACCTCACGCGTTCAAAGCTATGGGTCCGTCAAGATTACATACGGATCTACGACTACTGCAATAAGCGATATAAGGCGGGTCAAACTTCTAAGTTAAAGATGGCACGCTCTCTCATCGTAACAGGACAACCAGGGGTCGGTGTGTTTCTTCCCTCTGTAGCCTTGTTCATTTCTAATTATCCTCGCATGAAAAGGTAAAACATATTGGATAACCTATGCTGTTCGTCGCCGTCTTGGCGAACAGAAGCCGTTTCTTTGGTATCGACATAACACCTGCTACTTATTTGTTGAGGACGGAGTATTTCAACGGGATGTTGCAAGTCTCTCCGGCCGTAACTTTGTTCCGTTCCTATGGGCATTCATTGATGCGGATGCGTATTCAACTGGCATTCATCCAAGCTTCGCCAGTCATCATGCAAACCTTTTCGTGATATTCACCACCTCCCCAAAGCGACATCGATGGAAACCTCTGACAAAGACTACACAATGTGCATAGATCATCATGAACCCTTGGCATCTAGAAGAAATATGCCAAGCGTGGGTTATTGGCTTCTTCTCTAAATGCTCTCATTTATCATCTTATTCCACTAGTACCAAACTTCACTGCTTTACGAACGCACAGCAGAACCGTGCCACAGATATGTTCATAAATTATGGACCCATTCCTGGGATTTGCGTCGACTTCGTCTCTGATCCAAGCTTACTTCGCGCCTATGAAGACCATCATCAAACCATAGTTTCGGGTCTCACAGAAGACAGCCTCCTACGACTCGTCCTGAACGGGGGAGACCTTGATCTGGAGCCAGAATCGCACACGATTTTCATGATCAAACGCGATGAGGTAGATGACCTCGAACGAGCACATGTAGAACCGATCTCTGCCCAAGTTGAGATGCAGCTCATAGCAGCCATTGATACGCTGCCTCAGTTCAAGCGGATTAGCTTGCATCAAAGCTTAGCATATGTTCCTACGGAGAGGGTGGTAGCTGGCCTTGTCTACGAATCACTGGCCCACACGCTCTTCCAGGAGGGTGTTACACTCACTTTAAAGCCAATGATAAAGCAAGCACCAGGCCGACAACGTCAAAAGTATTTCCACTGGAAGTCCAGCATTGAGCACGCGTCGAACTCAGCGGAGGTGGATAATTCAGAAATATCTGTCACCCTCCCGGCCAACACGGCAATCATGTATGACAAGCTGACGTCGGTCGAGCCTAACCGCTTGCACGTGCCAATGGCAAGGAATCAAGTTGGGCTCAATTCGTTCTTGAAACTCGGTGAGACTCTCTACATTTTTCAG
>WTXH01000440.1:0-17436 GCA_022376555.1 Russula compacta | reverse complement strand
TTGCTCAACAATTCATGGAAACATGAAGGAACGCGCCACACACCCCATCAATTAATCATGGGATGTAACCCACAGGCAATTTGGACAAAAGGAGACAAAGAGTACTGCAGTGGATATCAGACTCAAGGAACTAACCAAAGCAAGAGAAATCGTGCATCAAGCCTTACAGAAAAAGACAGCCATAACAAACCAGTCAGAACATTCAAGACTGGAGACGAAGTCTGGCTAGATGCATGAAACATAAAGACGAAGGCACCATCAAAGAAGATGGAACCGAAATGCTTAGGACCCTTCATTATCAAGAAAAAGATATCTCCAGTCGCTTACCAACTCAACTTGCCAGCACACATGCATATACATTCAGTGTTTCATGTGGATCTATTATTGCCCTATATGGAAACCATGGAGTACAGCATCCCATTCAAGCGCCCAGCACCCAAAACCATCGAAGGAGAAGAAGAATATGAAGTAGACGAAATCATTGCAGAAAGGAAACATGGCCGAAAAAGACAACGGCAATACCTAGTCAAATGGAAAGGCTATCCCGCATCGGACAATTCATGGGTCAGCAGCGATGACCTACATGCACCAGAGCTCCTCAGTGAATTCCACTGATCTCAATCACCCAACCAGCTATAAAAACCCCTCCAAACCACCTCCAAACGACAGCAGTGAACCATCACTACTACACTTCCAAACCCACTCTCCAATAACACCCCTTCACTCTAAAAACAAACTCCCCCCAATCGCAACCATTCAGTCCTCAACAACATGTCCATCTTCCCCACCTCCTGCGAACGCACCACCCCCCTATGCACCACCACCAACCGGTTCGCTCTGCTTGACATTGAAAATTATACCAATAGTGATGCCTATGAGGTTCGCTCCCCAAGCGCCTCTCCTCCTCCCCTTGAATCCATCACCACAACTCCCACCTCCACCACTGTCGAGTCAGCCCCAATCCAAGCAAACCTCGACGACCTCCTCGCTGCCATTGACTGGACCACCCAACATGATCCCCCTCCTCCAGTGACCTCTCCAACGACAAAGAACCAGGAAATACAAACCAACATATCACCGTACACCTGGACAACACTCCAACAGATCACATCCGTGCAGCCCTTCAAGCCCTTCACTACAAATGCACCTGCACCTACGACGAGGGGGAGGAAGAGGACGAGAGGATCTGGACCCTCAACGAGAACAAGAGGGAGAACAGAGAGCAGGGAAAGAGTCAAGCAGATGAAGATGACCCCCATCCTGGACCAGGATGGATCGAAACCACTAACCAACCCTTTACACTCCCTACCATTACAGGAGGGGCCCTCTTCGCCCCCTACCACAAATACCACCTCGACAACCCAAAGTACCCCCTTGTCAGCACCACTCTTTGCAAGGGAGAGGAGGTATTCACCACCCTCCTTCGTCCCAGCCCGGTACCACACAAGAGCCCATACATCACACCAACACAGAAGCGCATCTTTTTGGGAAGAGAGCCCTTCTCTCGAAAAGTAACCGAAGTCGCCACAGAAGAAGAGGATGAGTCATTCCTCTTCGGTTTGTTGGCCTATAGGATGTGGGAAAGGGAAGTAATGTACACCCAGCAAGAGCTTGCCCAGGTGAACAGCAAACTCGCCTTTCAAAAATCAGGTTGATGGAGTGGTATGGAGCCTCTAAGATGCTGATGGATACAGGAGGCTGGCTACAGGTCTCCAGGATTATAACCCCTGGGGAAATGCAGAACAAGAGGCCCTCAGGCAAGTCCTGAAAGGGTTTCGAGTCCCCCTGCATCTGCGTACTAGAAAGGTGGAAGGAGATTGGGGATTGAAGATAGGGAAGTCCCCATTCGCAAAACCAAGACCAAGAAGTGCTCAAAATGTCGCAGTACTACCCATTATCGCCGCCACTGCCCCCAAAGAGTCAACCACAACCAGCAAAGACTCTGAACAGGGGATCATGTCATGGTGGACTATTGGGATGCTTATGCTTACTAATTTTCTTGCCTTATATGTACATATTTCCCACAGCTCGGCTGGAGTCGTCACCACTTCCCCCTCCTACCTTACCCTACTGTTATTACACTCCTGCCGACCCTTCTGCTGTTGTGTTGCCTCGGCTCGTTACTAAACTACTTACACTAATATGCCATGAGTTTCGTGGCCTTACTGCCGCTGAAACCGTCATAGACTGTCGATGACTCCACCTAAATAGTTATGTATAAATACCTCATAGAAGGGGACCAAAAGCCTTAAGCTTGGTCTCTTGTGAATCCTAGACATTCTCAGAGCAATCCTCCGAGTGATCCGAAGCTTCCCAGCCCCTTTCCCCTCCCACTTGCGCCCTAGAACGTACCCTAGGGTCTGCTAAGCGACTTAGTGATGCGTTTCACTTAATCTACCATATATAGTAAACCAGTCCCGATTGGGAACTCTTCGAACCCCGACACATACGTTAAGTGCTCAGAAAGGCGTTGCCTTTCTTCGCTCCAGACAGATGAAGGTCACTGAGTAACGGACTTCTCAGTGCTCTATAGAATCCCCCTATCTGTATCAGAAACCCAGCAGGAAGGAGCAGCTCCTTCTATTCATGACCTTAGTGGCATACCAATGAACTAAGTGCAATACAAGGCATATTAGCACTCCAGACATCCCTTCCTTTGGATATAGTATCCAAATCGACTCCTTCATATCTAGATCCCCTTCCTCCTTCAGGAGATAGGGAACGACAGCAGCCAGCACCGCCACTACCCACAGCCGTTCTAACAAGGTGTTAGAACTCCACAGAAGACGACCAAGATGACGGTCACCAACGCAGATATCATCCTACACATACAACAGAAAGACAGAGACAGGCCAGATGCCCTACCCCTCATAGCAATAGAATGAACAGCCAAGGAGGCTGCCAGACAGAAACATCGACAGAACCACCACGCTCCGTCCAGCGTGACACCACCCCTCTCACAGCCAGCTATATCAATGCGCATATCAAATGCATTCCAGTCAAGTTTTGCGATACCATTGGGAGTTAAGCTCCAACAGTTTGATGGTACTGGGTGGTCAGAATGGTTGGGCACTTTCGAAGCGATCATGACAATCTATGAAGTGGAAGACCACTTGCATTTCCAGAGCTGCCCTACTGGCTCCAATGTAGATGAGTGGAACAATACGCAACGCTGCCTCAAGGTGTACTTCCAACTATACATGACTGTGGGAGTCTTCTCCAAGATCTCTGACAAAAACACCTACCTGACACTCAAAGACAGGTGGGATCAGCTTAAGAGGCTCTATGGTGGAGTCTCTAGCAGCACCACCATCTTCAATGACTGGATCATGCTAACTCAAGTGAGGCTGGACAAAAACCAGCCAATGGGACTGTAGCTCACCAAGCTGAATGAGTCCCACATTAACCTTGCCAATGCTAAGATGGGTGTCACTGACACCCAGTACTGCTTTATCATACTCCATGTTCTCCCTGACTCCTATGAGGTCTTAACCTCCACCATCCTAGCTGCCAGCGACCCCACACTGCTTCAACCAGGCAAAATCATAGCCTGCATTCAGAATGAAGAAGGTCGTAGGTCTGGCAACTCCACCTCCCTCAATGCAATTGCCCCAATCAAGGGGAAAGGCAAATGCAAAAGTGGCTCCAGTAAAAAGGAGAAGCATGCTGATCTTGTTTGCCATTACTGCAACAAGAAAGGGCACATCAAGCCTGATTGCTAAAAGAAGAAGAAGGATGAGGCAGACGCCAAAAAGAAGCAGGAGAGCAGCAGTGGCACCAAGGCCATAAATAGTCATGTTGTAGATACCACTGCCTCCATTGAGGAGGTCAATGATATTGGTGTTTCCTTGTGTGCTGCAAGCAAATTGCATTGGTTAATAGACAGTGGGGCCACCCATCACATCACTCCTCACTGCTCTGATTTTGTCACTTATACACCAGTTAAAGGGACCATACATCTCAGTGACAAACAGGGTACTGTAATCTCGCAGTTGGGTGTAGGAACTGCTGTGTTCACAAGCCCACAGGGAGTATGGATCACCCTTAAAGATGCTATATATGCACCCAGTGTAGGAAATCACATTCTATCACTCAGATCCATTCTGGATAAAGGGGCTGCCATACCTTTCCACTTGTGTGGCTTTGACATTATTGTCACAAACAAAGTCGTGGCTTCAGAATACCATGAAGGTCGCCTATTCTGGGTTGACTCTGATACTGGGGCACTGAACATGCACTGTAGGGAGTCTACCACACTCCACACCTGGCATTAGCACATGGGACATATGTCCCATCACGCACTAAAAGAGCATGGTCCCTCTGCCTGCAAGGTATGGACTTCTCTGGTGTTGACATGGCAATACCTACACTATGCCATGGTTGTGAGACAGGCAAATCCACTCACAAACCCTTCCATCCTCCTCTAAGAGGGCGACACAAATATTAGAAATAGTTCACCCGGACTTAGCGGGTCCTATGCAGACCAAGTCATTGCATGGCTCCTTCTATATGGCCACCTTTATCAATGACTACACTAGCCTCACAGTTGTCTACTTCTTAAAAACAAAAGACCAGTTTCTGGATGCACTTAAAAAATACATTAATTGGGCTACCACCCAAACCTCCAAAAAACTCCACGTCCTACAGTCTGATAGAGGTGGTGAATACACAGGGGCTACAGTCCAAGCATATATGAACAAGAAGGGAATAGAACACCAGTTAATGATGCCAGGTACACCCCAGCAGAACAGTAAAGCCGAGCGGTTTAACTGCACCATTATGGATAATGTCACCGGCAAGAGCAGTGACACTTAGACGTTGTCAGTACCTCTGATTTCAAGTAAGGTCACAGATGACTCAGCTGATGCACCCACTAGTGCAGGTGGGAAATAGCTATCGTCGCTTCCTAGCGACTCATTGATTGTACTAGAGCTGGGTCAATGTTCGGGGTACCAGCAACATGCGGTACACAGAGGAAGAAGCACAAGAGACTTAGGAAAGCGAAACAAGCCACAGCTTTCCCTGAGGCAATAGCATAATAGTCACTACTCTTTGTTAGACAAGGAGACTTGACTTAGAGTCTTGTCTCTGCAGCGCACGCATACAAATACTACTGGTATGTGCTGACTACTGCTGCTACTTGACTGTTTCCGGTCATACGGCTAACTGATTGCTGACTGAGGGGTGACAAAGCCCGTCACATATGCTGACTACGAGTCCAACCTGTATTACCAACCCCAGGCCCAGACAGGCCTACCACACCTGGGGGTCAAACACAATCCTCACATGCCATCAGCGGTTCTCTTGCCCTCATGCAAGCTGCTCTGTGACATTACCCTTAGTTTAGAAATGAGCCGCACCACGGCATGAGCTGTTTGGAATGGAGGAGAACTTATGCTGTTTGTCTCCCCTGAGTAAGGGCTTGTCCTGTAGCTTGCGAAAGAGAGCGTAGCTCTCGTATTTGTGGGAGGCGAGGAGGCAACGACGGCATTGTTCCTCCTGGTAGTGGAGGGAATTGATTCAGCTCTGTAATTCTCGGGCTTCGATATGGAGCCTGGTGAGATCAGTGATGGTCTTGTGGTAGTGCTGGAACTCAGCTGCAGTCCCCCAGTCCCTCTGGTTCGATGGTTGACGCAGCATGGCATCGTAGGTGTTGGGGTCAGTGAGGGCATGAAAAACCACTGAGGGTATTCCCCTCTTCGATGATGGTGGCGCGGTTGGGAGCGAAGAGCTCATGACAGTAGATGGCTTCCCCTTTTCCAGAGGTGCCGAGACAGTACTGCCCTCGCATTTGAGTATGTGCAAGGGTGTGCATGGTGTAAGCTCCATCAGTGATTGGAATGAAGAAATCGGCACTCCCCTTCGTTCTCTTCATACCCTTCGGGTACCCCCAAATCTTCTTCTCGGCTGTGAGTGGTCATCTCTCCAGTGCTTGTAAGTGGCTTCCAGATGAGCCCATTTGCCTCACGCTCTGCCAGAGCATCGGATGTCCTTTGAGTATCGTGAGCTGTTCCTTGTTGTGCTTTGATACTTCTTCATTCTTTCGCACAATGCTCACCAAGCCTTGGGCGATGAGGACGAGTTGCTCTTTGGTGGGGCTGTTCCCTTCGAGAGCAGCATGGACGGTCCATGGAGAGAGCTGGAACTCACTGAATTTGGCGGACAAGGCCACCACTTCCATGGGGATGAGAGTGGCTCTGGCTGCTTGCCAGCGGCAGTCTGTGTGCGTGGTGGGATTGGTAGGGGCTCTTCACATCTGCTGGGGCTGGCTGTGATGTAAGACAGGACAGAGAGGGGAAGACATAATGCTTTTGGGTTGCGAATGGGCGAAAAAATGAGAGGCGGTTGATCTGACCCATGTTGCGTGCTTGGGTCCTTTGTACTGATCCCCTCCTTTGATGGGTGTGTCGTGGTATTGTCTTACCAAGGCAGGGGCATGCACTTGGTCAGCGGGTTCCCAGGTGTCGTCAGAGGCTGAGTAACCCTTCCACCAGATGAGATATGGAGCTGATCGTTTCCCATGGTACCTGTGATTGATAATTGATCCACTTCATATTCCTCAGCATTATCAATCATTTCTGGTGGTGGTCGTTGGTAATTGATCCCATGTTCTCAGTTTCTTTGTAACGGTGAGTAAGGAGCTGTGGAACACATCATGGATGGTCCAGGCTGCCGTAGCTGCAGTTTGTAAGCCACTGGCGAGATTTCTTTCAACACTTGAAGGGCCCATGGCATTTGGGCAGAGTTTGACAGATGCATAGGGGAGCACAGGTGTTTTGCTTTGAGCCAAACTTGCTCCCCTTCTTGATATTGCGTGGGGGAGTTGCTTTGGCAACTTCATTGAGGGCTTGAACTGCCGCTTCTCAGTGTGCTTTGGCAGTTCATGTCTGTCTTCCATCGCTTCATTACTGGTGATGGGTATAGGTTCTTCAGCAGCACTGGGGTGATATCGAGGATGATTCATGGGGACTTAGCTTGGTTGTGGCATTGGGCCATCGATTGTGTACGAATGTTGCGATCGGTAAGAGTTTTCCCAGTCATCTTGCCTGGCCGAGGTGTAGAGTCAAAGGTATTGCTCCACCCACTGGTTCTTTCATTCAGTGAGTCCATCGGTTTGTGGGTGGAAGGCTGTGCTGATGTTTCTTCTATCTTCAACTTAGTGGTGAGAGCTTTGGAGAAGTTGGATGTGAAGTGGGATCGCGGTCGGAGATCACTTTCGATGGCACCCCGAACCATGGGAAAAGTGTTGGAGGTATAGTTGGGCTACTCCTTTGCCTGTAATTGTCATTTTGCAGGGACAACAGGGCAGCTCTGGAACAACCTTGATCGACGATGGTGAGGATGGCATCCATTCCATTGGCTTTAGGCAATTGAGTAATGAGGTCTAGGGGATGATGTTAAAGGGATGCATCTGTGGATCCCCTGGTATGCGATACAGTGGTACTTTTTCTTTGTCATCTGAATTTTGTGTTGTTGGCATTGTGCACATCCCGACATATCTTTCACCCATGTGTTCAGTCCCAGCCACCAATAACATTGGTTGATGAGGGCGATGGTATTATCTCGGCCTGGGTGTCCTGCTGTGGGTGAGTTGTGGAAGTGGGATAATATGTCGCATCTTAGCTGTAATCCTGCTGGCACTGCCAGACTCCACCCTCGTACATAGCCTTCAGGGATTTTCCGTACATCTTGTGAATCACACCATAGTTCCATTTCTGCTGTTGCTTCATTGAGCTTCTTTACTCATTGCTCAAGAGGGTCCTTTGTATCGTGCGTGGCAATGAACATGGGTGGAGGAAGGAGGGTTAGGTTCGCATTGTCTTCAGTGCGTGATCACTCCTGGTGGTCTAGACAGCATGTCGGGAGCGGTATGAATTTTTCCTGGCATGTGTTTGATGACTAGATTGTAGTCCTGAAGCTCTGCGAACCATCTAGCCACGTCAATTGACCTTTCGAGGGGCTTTCCAGTATGTCAGGTTGGCATGATCGGTGAGGATGGTGACTGGTGTTTCTGTGGCTGCTACATGAGGAGAAATGTTTGAGGGCTTTCAGGACCCTAGGAATTCTCTTTCGTAGATGTCATAGTTGCGTTCTGTTGGGGTAAAGGTGTTAGAGTAGTATGCAACCAGACATAGCATGGGTTTCTGGGTGCGTGGGTTAATTTCTCCCTCCTGTGAGAGTATGGCGCCCACGCCATATGCTGAGGCATCTGTGGCGAGAAAGAATGCTTTAGAGTAATCAGGTTGGCGAGGATGGGCTTGCTACACATCAGTGTCTTTAGGCGTTCAAGGGCTTCCTTGCAGTCGTGGTCCATCTGAACGGGTGTCCTTTCATGTCAGTTGATAAGGGGGCATGCTATAAGGGAGTAATTGGGTATGAAGTATTGGTAAAATCCTGTGAAACCTAGGAATGCATGGATGTCTTTGACTGTTTGTGGTTGAGGCCAATCTGGATGCCTTGTACTTTTGGGGTCCATCTGGACGTGCTGTCCTCTAGGATGACTCCTAAGAACTCTACCTTTTGCTGTTCGAAGATGCACTTCTCTGGTTTGAGGTATAGGTCATATTGTCTTAATTTGTCTAGGACTTTGTGGGTGCATTCTTCATGGAATTTGGGGTCATCTTTTGTGGCGATAAGGAGATTGTCCATATATATGATAAGCCACCCTTGTGCCATTTCTTCAGCAAAGATCACATTCATCATGGTTTGGAAGGTTGCTGGGGAGTTTGTCAATCCAAAGAACATTACGGTTGGTTCAAATAATCCCTGATTGGTGATAAATGTGGCTTTCCATTCATCTCCCTTTTTGATGCGGACATTGTTATACCCCATCGGATGTCAAACTTTGTGAAGAGTTTTGCTCCCTGGACCTTCGCTATTAGTTCTGGAATCAGTGGGAGGGGGTAATGGTTGTGAATAGTCCACTCATTTAGGCAATGATAGTCTTTACTGGGCACAGTTTCCCATCCTTTTTCTTGATGAAGAAGAAGGGTGCCGCATAAGGGCTCTTCGAGGGGCGTATGTATCCTTTCTTTTGTTGCTCCCTGAAAATTCCAATAGCGCTTTCTGTTCTTCCTGCATAAGTTGGTACACTTTGCCTGGTATCGACAATGGTGCTTCTGGCTTCAATTCGATTGTGTGGTCCCAGATGCGCAGTTTGGGGAATCGCTGGGCTGCTTCTTCACTGAAAACATGAGCGTGTTTCTGATATTGGTTGGGATCTCGCCATTCCTTTGTGTGACCCTGCCTCTTCGGCCAGTTTTGATGCTAGTGTTTGTCCTTTTCCCTTCGCTGCAGGGATGACGAGCTTGGCCATGTGAATGGACCCTTGTATGTACTTGGCTCATCTTAAAGGTGCTTCATGACCTCGTGGGGTGGTTCTGCATCTTCCTATTTGCACTTGGGTTGCTAACTTGGTTCGGAGAATGAGGGGCAATTGATTACTTTCAAGCCATCCCCTTGCCCAGTCAATTCTTGGTTGTGTGGCTGCAAACCATGGGTATCCTAGGATAATTTTCTGTTCTCCCAAATCAGTGAGAAAGAATCGTAGCCAGGTCCGTTGACTCCCTGTCTGCATTTCAGATCTGTATAAGTTTCTATATCTCCGTTCTTGTTCCTGTCCCATCTACATTATAGACTGGCCTGGGTCTTTCCAGTCGTTTAATGGGGAATTGCATTTCTTTTGCATACTACATGTGATGAAATTTTTGGTTGCTCCTGAGTCTAGAGCGCAATTGTTTTGGCCCTCTTTTTGGATAGATGGATGAATAAACGTAACTGCATAGATTTTCGTACAGAAAGATACATCCTATCTGATCCAGTCCTCCTAATCCAGGCCACACAGATTAGGCTTCCAAAAATTTCCTTCCTTAGCTCCGAGATGGTTCATCAGCTCTTCCTGATCTCTTGCGAGAGCTTTCGAGCTGTTGGTGGAGGTGATCCACTTTCGAAGTGCTGGATTCACTTTGTTGTCTTCAGGGTCCAGTCAATAAGCTGGGCGGTGCGTGTGTTTGAACGGTGCTATTTAGTGGGACAGGTGTGAGCGAAGCGTCCTTGTTGTCCACAAGTGAAGCACACACCCTGCGCCCCTCTTTGGGCTTTATGATCGTCCATCCTTACAACATTTCCTCTGGATTGTCCTCCACCTTGTCCCGCCAGTTTCCTCGGGGTGCTCTTGTTCGGTCTACATCCATGGGCACTGGTTGGTTATTCCATGCTCTGGGCACCATGGTGGAATTGTAAGGAGTTTGTCCAAACCCTTGTCGAGGTGGTTGGGGATTCTGCGGTCACTGAGTGCGATATTGCCAGTTGTTTTGGAAGGGGGTGCATCTGGTGTTGTTGTTGTTGTTGGGGTATGTGTACAGGGCATCGATTATCCGTTGCGATGCAGTTACATTAATGGCTTTGGCTTTCATCTGATCATAGGTGTTGACGGTTGTATCTTCCAACACCTTTTGTCCAACGCTATGTGGTAATCCTTGCAGGAATAGCTGCATAGTGTTCTGATCCATTGGATTGTAGCCAGCCTCATGCACTATGCTTTCGAATGTAGAGATGTACTCATCTATCTCTGGCCATCTCATTTTTAATTCTTGTAGTCTGATGCGCGCCTTCTGTGCCTTTTGTGAGTCAAGAAAGCGATTTTCAAAGTTCTGTACGAATGTTGTCCACACCGCACATGTGTCATCTGCTGGTTGGAGCGTCCCTAACCAGTCCAACTGCTGCTCCGTCCATTGATTGACTTCTGTTCCCTTGATGCAAGTGAGGGCTATGGCCACTCGCTTGATAAAAGAGGCTAGTGATGGGACATTGTGGTTAACGAGGAAGTATGCTCGGAGTTCTCATAGGAAACTCTCATCTTTGGCTCGATCTCCTTCGAAGATCGTTGGTAGGGCTCCCATTGGTTTGTCGTCTGCTTGGATTGGTTGTTGTGGTGGTCCACCTCCTGGCGCGCCTCCGCCTCCCCTGGTGGACCGCCTCCTGGAGGACCTCCGCCTCCACTTGGTCCTCCACTTCATCCTCCAGTTGGTGGTCCGGTTCTTCCTCCCGCTTGGGTCATTGTTACTGCGGTTGCTGTGGTTGACATGGTGGCGACGACTGTGGCTGGTTTGGTTGTTAGTGATAGATCTGTGAGAGCAGTGATGGCTGCCGATAGATTGACAGGTAAATTTCAAATCTGTTGGTCAAGGAGATCCTCCTCTTCTTCGCTTTCAGAGCCTTCGTCCCAATTGGTGATAGTGGGAGCTTCCTCGTATGTGTTTGCTGCTGCTCCTTCGTGTTGTCCGTTGTATTGATCAATACGCCGCACTCTTTAGTCAAGAAATGGAGACTCCCCTTCGTTTCCCCAGTTGAGGGTATACCAATGTCTGTTATGCAGATGAACTGCTCTGATTTGTGTTCCTCCTACTCAGATTGCATATGCATGAAAGGGGAAGGTTTGGTCTTCCCAATAGACAGCAGTGTTTTGCAATGCTCGTTCCCTGTCAATGGGAAGTTGGACATATTGCCTCTCTTCAGGGGCTGTGGTGATAGAAAAGAAGTCAAGTCTAATGTCACCGGCGAGAGCAGTGACACTTAGATGTCATTAGTACCTCTGATTTCAAGTGAGGTCACAGATGACTCAGCCGATGTGCCCACTAGTGCAGGTGGGAAATAGCTATCGTCGCTTCCTAGCGACTCGTTGATTGTACTAGAGCTGGGGTTGATGTTTGGGGTACCAGCAACATGTGGTACACAGAGGAAGAAGCACAAGAGACTTAGGAAAGTGAAACAAGCCATGGCTTTCCCTGAGGCAATAGCATAATAGTCACTACTCTTTGTTAGACAAGGAGACTTGACTTAGAGTCTCATCTCTGCATGTGCACGCGTACAAATACTACTAGTACGTGCTGACTACTGCTGCTACTCGACTGTGTTCCGGTCATACGGCTAACTGATTGCTGACTGAGGGGTGACAAAGCCCCGTCACATATGCTGACTATGAGTCTGACCTATATTACCAACCCCAGGCCCAGATAGCCACACCTGGGGGTCAAACACGATCCTCACATGCCATCAGCGGTTCTCTTGCCCTCATGCAAGCCACTCTGTGACAGATAAGGCAATGTCCATGCTTCACCAAGCTGGCTTGTCGGATGGCTTCTAGGAGCACACTGTAAGCACCATGGTTCATGTCTACAACCACACTCCCATCCACTCACTGGAGTGGAAGACTCCTCATAAGCGATGGAATGCTGGTCACATTCCAGATGTCTCATACTTCCATGTCTTCAGATGCAAGGCATATATGAATGTGCTAGTTGACAAGTGATGTAAGCTCGACGCAAAAGCGCTGCCCATTGTCTTTGTTGGGTATGAGGCTGGTAGTAAGGGATACTGCCTCTGGGATAAAAGTAACCACTCCATTTGAGTGTCAAGGGATGTGACATTTGATGAGAGTAGCTTTCCTGCTGTAGACAAAGAGACTGAGCCCTCGACACACCAAGGGCTCACTGCATCTCCTCCTCCTATCCCCATTCCATTTATTCCAGCGAATGCAGAACCTAACATGTCTGCACTGCCACTACCCCCATGCACAGTGTCACCTACTTCCTCTTCTTTGGACAAAGATCAGGTTGATGACTTACTTGAACCCAAAGTAGAGTGGCCTGCTACACCACCCACCCAAGGCACTCTTCCCCTTCTACACCTATAGTTAAGTGCCCTCCTCCTTCTATGCCACCACCCCACCCTTCTGCTTCATGAACCTATAAGTGAGCAGAAGAGTCTCCACTGGATCCTATGATTCTGGGGGATTTGCTGAGCGCTTCATCGCTCCCAGGTGATCAGCACGTGTGCTGGTACTGAATCAAAGGTACTTCAATGAGGATAATGCTAAGGCACCTGGCGCCCAGTAGCTAGGGTATGTGAATTGTTTGCCACAGCTTATGTAGGATGGGATCCAGTTACTTATGCTAAGGCTCTAAAATCTGAAGATGCCAATGAGTGGCAGAAGGCCTGTCAATATGAGATAGACGCCTTAGGTAAAAATGACACAAGGGAGTTAGTTGATCTCCCGTGGGCCACAAAGCTGTAAAATCGAAATGGGTATTCAAGTTGAAAGCTGATGGCCGCTTCCGCACCCGGCTAGTGGTGAAGGGATTTACACTGATCCCTGGTATAGACTATGATGAAACCTTCTCCCCCATTGCACATTTTGAGTCTCTCAGACTCCTCCTAGCGTTAGCTGCACTAGAAGACTGGCACATACACCAGATGGACATCAAGTTAGCATTCCTCAATGGCATGCTTGATGAGGAGATTTATATGGAGCAACCACAGGGTTTTGTTGTTGCTGGAAAGGAGAATAAAGTATGCAGGCTTAAAAAATCTATTTATGGTCTCAAACAAGCCTCCTGCACATAGAACTTACAATTCCATGGATTCCTTCTGGAACTCGGCTTTAAGTGGACATTCTCCGATGCTGGAGTTTACATTTACATGATGTCTTCATCATAAAGGGAGGATTCATCTCTGTTGATCATCATTTTATATGTTGATGACATCACTATTATGGGTGCTTCTATAGAAGCCGTCAAGCATTTAAAAGTAGATCTACAGAAGCGTTACAAAATGTCAGACCTTAGGGAAATAGAGTCCTATCTGGGGATTCGAATCACTCACAACAGATCATGTAACCACATCGAGATCGACCAGTCTGGTTACGTACATGATGTACTAGAACACTTTGGCATGTCGGATGTGAACCCACATAATACCCCACTATCAGCTGGTGCAGATGTGCACCTGGTCAAAAATACTGAGCAGGCCTCCCTCGTGGAGATTAAACACTACCAAAGCCTCAGAGGCAGTCTGCTTTATGTACAAATTGGCAGTCATCTGGACATTTCCTTTGCTGTATCATGTTTGGCCCACTATGCAGCAAATCCCTCTAAACAACATCTACACCTCACCCAATACGTTCTATCCTACCTAGTGGGAACTAAGGACATGTGCTTGTGCTATGATGGGGCCAATGGCGATGGCCTTCATGGCTACTCTGACTCTATGGGAGACAATATGGAGGATCATCATTCCACCTCTGGCTATGTATTCTTGCTTGCTAATGGTGCAATTTCCTGGTCATCCCAGAAACCAAAGACCATTGCCCAAAGCACATCTGAGGCAGAGTACATGGCCCTGGCCGATGTGGCCAACCAAGCTGTCTGATACCGAGGTTTCTTGAAGGAACTTGGGTACACTGTAAGGACCCTATCCTTCTACATGGTGACAACAAAGGTGCAGTTGACCTCACACTAAACCCAGTCACCGGCCGTTGATCCAAGCACATCAACATCAAGCATCATGTCATTCGCGAGTACATAGAGGATGGTCAAATTTCTCTAATACGTACACCTACAGAAGAAATGGTTGCAGACAGCTTCACCAAGTCACTCTCACACACCCTCCTTCTGCACTTCAACCCCGACATGGGTCTTTGTGCTCCATAATTGTTGGATCACGGGGGGATGTTGAGATGGAACATCTGTGCAGCTATGCCCAGACTAGACAGTCTCACACTCAGGGGTTCAGTAGAACCGGCCTAGACATTACAAGGGGCACCTAATGCTCCAGGACAATTACGGACTTAGTGAGCACATGTTGGCACATAGACTGCATAGACACCTACATATGTATGATACCCTAGAACAATGTGATTATGCCCTCTTGCCAATCTAAGAACTCTCTTTTGTTATCTGACCCAATTATTGTATGATTGAACTGTTTCAGATTGACACTTTACCTACTGTCTTTATGATCATATAGTTACAGTCACATATGGACCTTTTAGTACAGTTCTATACTTATGTGTACCCCTTCTGAGGCTCAGGGTATATGTGGACTCATTGGACTTGTCCATATGTAGAATATTGTAATTATGCAATATAGTGGATGCCTGTACTCACCCTTAAGGGTTTATGGACATATGTAGACTATAGGGACTATAAATACACCCTTGGGAGTGAGCAAGGTGTCTCATCTCCTACAGAGTTCTCTTCTGTGTGAACAATCCTCTTCAGCTGCACTTCATCACTAACCAACTCACCAGCTACTTTCCAAACTATGATGAATGCCATATTCACCCAAGAGATGGTGGAAGGATGGTTGATTGTGTATATGGATGACATACTGATTGCTACCAAAGATGATAACAAGTTCCACAAAGAATGTGTCCACCATGTACTGGAGAAATTACAATTACACAACCTATACCTCAAATTGGAGAAGTGTGCCTTTGAGCAACGAAAGATCAAATTCTTGGGAGTGGTGCTTGAAGATGGCATAGTGCAAATGGACCCAGCCAAGCTTAAGGGCATGGCAGACTGGGCACCCCTGCAGAATATCACTGATGTACACATGTTCCTAGGATTCACTGGGTTCTACCACTACTTTGTCCCCAACTACTTGAATGTTGCATGACTGCTTATCCAACTGACAAAGAAGAATGTGGTGTTTCAATGGACGCCTGAGTGTAAAACAGCATTTGAAAGACTAAAGATGCTTATATGCAGCAGCCCCATCTTATGCCAACCTGACTACACCCATACATTTTTCCTTGCCACTGATGCCTTAGCATACGGTGTGGGCACCATACTCTCACAGGAGGGAGAAATCAATCCCTACACTCAAAAACCCATGCTCTGCCCAGTGGTGTATTACTCAGCCACATTCACCCCAACCCGGTGCAACTATGACATATATGAATGAGAATTCTTAGAGGTATACATGCTGCTCATGAAGTACAGACCCTATCTAGCAGCTATGGAAATCCCTGTTACTATCCTCACCAACCACACTAACCTACTACACTGGAAGTCACCCAGAAAAGTTGACAGATGAGTCACACAGTGGTTCTCAGACCTCCAAGACTTCAATCTCATCTTTAAACATGTCCCAGGGAAAATCCACACAGCACCCGACATGCTATCACAACCCCCAGGTGTAGACAAGGGAGAATAAGACAATGAACAAGTAATGCTCATTGCCCCAGAGTTATTCATCAAGACGATGATAGCAACACCCCACGTGATTCAAAGACAAGTGATTGAAGCACAAGAAATGACCCACACAACAATGAAGGAGTGGTGTGACATAAGAGGAGTCCAAAAACTCCCAGAAGGATATGTAAAAGACAATAGATGGGCAGTACCCCCAAACCAACAGCTAAGACATGATATTTTAGCACAATATTACAACTCACCAACTGCAGGGCACCCAGGGAGAGACAACATGATTGTGTTAGCATCACAACACTACTAGTGGCCTGGGATGAACAAGTGGATAGAGGAATATGTCAGAGGATGTGTGGAATGCCAGCAAAATAAGATACGCACCTCCAGAACAAAAACACCCCTATACCGCATCCCAGGTGACCCAAGCAAAAGACCATTCAGCACAATAGCCATAGACCTCATCACCCAGCTCCCCATATCCAATGGGAAGGATGCCATCCTCACTATCATTGATCAAGGATGTTCTAGAGCTGCCATCTTCATCCCCTGCAATACAACAATCACCAGTGAAGGAATAGCTAAGTTATACCTTCAACACATATTTCCATGGTTTGGCATACCCTCAAAAATGATTTCAGATAGAGATCCTCATTTCACATCTCATTTTGCCACTGCTATCACATCGAAACTTAGCATTGAACAAAATATCAGCACAGCATTTCACCCACAGACAGACAGGCTATCCAAGTGCAAAAACCAATGGGTGGAGCAATATCTATGACTATACACCATGATGTGACAAGATGACTGTGTCATGGCGGCAGCAGTGACATATTAGACCTTGTCAGTATGATGGTTACTGAAGGTTTCTGAAAGAGACTCAGCAGATGTCTTGATTACTGCAGGTTAAAAGTAGCTTGGCTTGCTACTGAGTGACTTGTTAATCATACTAGAGCCTAAAGCCACCCAAGGCTTGTCAGGCAGTCATGAGATACAGAGAAGAACACAGAGAGCACTGAGGAGAGCAGAACAAGCCATGGCTGCTCCTAGAGATGATAGAACCAAGTCACTACTCCTATAGACAGGAGACTTAACTTGAAGTCAAGTCTTTGCATGTGCTCACATATAAGTACTTCTAGGTATATGATGTGATACTTCTGACTACTAAGATCTGGCCTTATTCCGGCCATATGGCTGACTATTATGCTGACTGAGAGCTTACTGACACTGACTCACAAGCTGACTACAAGTCCGACCTGTATGTATCATCCCCAGGCCTAGACAGGCCTACCACACCTGGGGGTCAAATGTGATCCTCATATGTCATCAGTGGTTCTCTTACCCCTGTGCAAGCCACTCTGTGATATTACCCTTGGTCTAGAAATAAGCTGCACTATGGCATAAGCTGTTAGAGACAGTGGAGAACTTATGTGTGGAGTCCCTT